>DWNE01005739.1:0-13692 GCA_018249875.1 Cecropterus toxeus | reverse complement strand
AACCGTCTGAGCCGAAGAGTGATTAGCTCTTTGGTAAAGATATATATCTTTTATATCACTCACTCGCGAGCTACACAAGTCTAGTCTCAACTGAGACATTAGTGCCAAATAAAGATTGAAGAATACAGTAATACCTCGAATTAAGAATACAGTAATACGGGGATCGGGATATAATTTCGTATATATACATTATTTTTAATAAGGGCTGAAAATTGAAGAAAACAACAAATTAGACAATAAGTGTTTATAAAATCCTTAATTATACGAATATAAAATCACCAGCAGAAGTTATTTTAATGGTTTTCAAATCATACAATTTGAAAATCCATCATAAAATGTAACCAAGTAGTTTGACGACTAAAAATTTGTTTGGTTGACGCAAAATTCCCTCTCAATATGCTAATATTATTATTTGTAGAGGAAGTAAAGTTTTCGTAAGTATACATATATTTTCCAAAATTTACAAATTAAAAAATCGCGTAATTCCGGGTTCGCGTAAGTCGGGGTAGCGTAAATCGAGGTATTACTGTACATAAAATTTATTCGAGACTATTTAACATTTTAAAGGCTGAACAAAATGATTATTTATATATTGATGATTATGTGCTTGTAATAATGTAATAAATTACCGTAAGGTATTTTCTTGAAATTCTTAATCTTCTCAGGTTTTTATAAATAGACATTGGCCTTGGCTGTTAATGTAATGCGGCTTTAATTTATTTAAAAAAAGGTGCTTGGAGAAGGTTAATTTATTCGCAATGTTACCATGCATCAATGTAGTTATTTCTGCCAAAATCGTTGTTACTCACGACAATTGAGATATAAAGGAATTCAAGCCGTATCTTTATTTTCCCGACTTATTCCGAATATAACACTAAAATACAGGCAGCCTTTGTCGTTTTGAGAATCGGACATCTGGCAATTGCGCCAAAAGTAGAGAAAAAAGAAACATTTGTACATTTTACTGCAGAAACCGGTAGAGATGGATTAAAAATTATATTGACGTCTATGGGCGACAGCTTTAGCCTTTAACTATAAAACAGTGTCTTATGTATTACTAATTATGTTTTTATTTAAAGTAAATTGTAGGCACATTAGCTTGAGTTCTCGTTACTATGATGAAAAAAAATGAGAAGAATATTGAAAAACAAATGTAATCACGTTAAAGTGCAGACAAACATAAACAGAAAAAAATAATTTTACGTCACTTGTATTCAAAAGAAAATTTATATTTTAGGTATATTTGAATGACCTATACATGTTTTATTTGCAATAACTACCTTTTACATATCCGTAATAAACCGAATTGCCCGTAGTATTGTATGTGGCATTCGAAGGCGAACCAGTTAGCAGTAAATACTTGTTGGCAGGTTAAATCGTGCGCATGCCAAAGTTGTGGAGATTGCCACCAACATTTTTAAATCCAATCAATGAGCCAGTAAACGACTGGGCGCGGATAATCGACACGTCTAAGTGATTTGTGTTCTCATACTGTATGAATTTTAGGTCGCTGGTAGTCCGATATTTACAATTTGAATTCTTGCGTGCTAGTGGCAATAGAAACAGGTGGAATATGTATAAATACCTCCTTCTTCCGTGCACAAGTTTTGGCGACTGGTCAGCTTTTCTGGTCAGACTTTTCCGTAAGGTCCCGTGACCACCACACAAAATAAATATAATTATATTCCCCGTTATATTCGTGACGATAACCGAATGATTAATCTATGTGAAAATGTAATGACAGAACGTCAATGTTTTTGAATTTACCATTTTATTTAATTCAGTATTTCGGCCAGTAATAAATACTAAACACATACTAAGGTACTTATAATGTATATACGTATACGTTTTACGTGTATCTTACGCGTATCCACGCATATCTTATGTGCCGTTGTGTGTGTGAGTATGGTTCGACCGTGGAGGCAACACAGCCACACCTATTTCTAGCGTGAAGCAGTTCTTGAGTTTCGGTGGATGGGTGTGGTTGTCGGCTCACTTTCATAAGAGCCGAGCATCTAAGCTTTCGACCCTAGCAACGAATCTGTTGTAATAAAGACGTTTTCTACACTCATAGTACCACACAACGATTTTCACCTGTGTCGTGGGTGCCATGTAAACACAAAGACGAATAAACAAACACCCAGACCCAGAACGATCCTCTAAATTCAACATTCACATGTCTGTCTGGCCGAGAATCGGACCTGGAACCCAATGCGCGTCAGACCGGCATGGTGTCCGCTCGGCCACGCGGGTCGTCAAATAATAATAGAATGTCAGTGACTCTCCAGACTACAGATATAACCCTTAATATCTGGTTGCTTGCTTGCAACTTCAATCTTATAAAGAACAAATAATTATGGTAGCACTTAGTTTAACGAAGTAGTAATGTTCCAAAAGTTTAAAACGACTGAACAATCCAATCGAATCAATTCCAACATGTTAACATGACTTTATCAACATAAGGAAATTCCCACGTTATTTTAGTAGGATATATGACTATAATTAATTGATTTAGGTTCTATATCTATTGCTGACGTGTGAACGAAACAAAAGATAGGTCAGCCAGTGTTATTTTCAAGGACTCCAAAACAGGTCTCGATTTCTCAGAACAGTTTCTCAGAACATCGTTCCACGTTGAACCGAACAGTAATGTTTACGTAGAAGGTGCTTCATCTTTCAAGAGCTTGATGCATCTGGAACCTGTATTAATAAACTGTTGATGAATATACCGCTGTATACTTTACACGCACAATCAGGTATATGTTTACGTTTAATACTGACCGGAGAACTGTTTAAATTTTACAAGTTATACGTTAAAATACAGTCGAACACAAAAATTCATTGAAAATATGTTTTCCGATCAGTATTAGCGTAATTATTACCTAATACATGTTAACCAGAAGATTTCTTCGATAATCGTATGTGTAAATTCTTAGAAGATAATTCAAATGTGTTCAAACCTTTGTCGTAGCTAAGCATGGATGCCACGTTAGACGTTTTAACTACCTAGTTTTCCCTTCGCGTCAATGTCGGCATAACAATGTAAAACATTTTTCCATTTTACGCAATATTCTGTGAAACAATATTATTCCAGAGGGGATACCAAAACATTTAAGATAAGGCTATTGTAGAGCGGTGTGTTCAGAAAACACTAACATAGTAATTAAATGAACTACAAGTTAAAATATTCTGTAAAGAGTAGAGGACTATATTCATGAGAGATTTTGTTCAGTTCGAACAGGGCACCACCGTTACACCCATTTCTATCGAGAATCAGTTCATGCGTTTCGTTGGTATGTTATGAATGCGAGCTGACTTCAATACGTGACGACAATCTTACTCCTCAGCGGTGGACACACTTCTGTAACTGTCTTTAGGTAGAACCTCTATTCTACGTGGAGCTTCTTACAGATGTCCATGGGTGGCAGTGACCACTTACCATCAAGTGGCTTCTTGTTTGCTACTTATTTTATACTACTTAGTCTGTATATTAAGGATGAAGTTTGGTACAATCTCATATATAGAGGGAAGACAATCAGTCGAATGTATGTATCTTCATGGTTGGCGCCGTGATAAAGAAATAATAGAAAAATTTGCCGCTAGATATTTATATTGGCAAAGCAAGAATTGACGTGACATTTCTCATTTCAACAATTTGTCATAATTACGTGAAACGGCAGCTTTTCAACGTCTTCTCACTATGGTATGCAGTATAATTATACACATCATAGCCTACTTTCCGCGGAACAAAAGAAAAATCCGTTAACAGGTCAGACATTTTGAGGCTAAGAGCAAAAGAAAGAAGTCTAATATTAACACGTGGGTGCACCATCACAACATGTCAATCACAGTTACATATTTAAGCTTCGACACTAAGTAAAGTGATATTCTGATTTCGTTTTCATTTTATTTATATCCATTAAATGGACTTGAACAATGTATTCTATTTGGACGAATAAATTATTCGATGTTGATATAATCGATTTTTATTATTTGCCTTTCAACTATTCGTATGACCCTTAAGGTCACCTCGTCTCGATGAACTTCACAAACACGTTCCACGTTATATGATATGATATACGTTTGAATAGGGACATAATTAATTTGATTATCTCCGCATCTAGGCGTAAACTAATGATCCCGTTGTGTTTATGACGTCGGTACTAAATTAAACGAACAAAGAATATGTCTACGCCGAGGATTCCTAAAGTGGTCTATATCTTCTCATCCCTGTCAACAATCCCTAAATTAGTATCTAATTGTTTTGTATGAATAGGTAAAAAAATATAGATGGAACTTTTAAAGTATGGCTATGGCGGTTTCACATATCCGTTCATTTGGTAAAAGGGTCTTGTCCAAAAGTTTGGGATTATCTGGCCTATACTAACAGGAACAGGTATAAGTGTGAAAGGTATCGAAGGCAGTTATTGCCTTAATTCGATATCCCGGTTGAATTGTAAATGTATTCCGATTCAGGTGAATAGGAGCTATCCCAGCTCCGAGCGAGCAACATGAAAAATATTTGGCCGGTTGCCAACACTGCTCGGTTCGCGGTCGTCGCGCCGTCCTCCTACAGCCGATAGCTTCGCATTGCAATATTGACCAAAAGTGCACATCGGCTTCCATCAAACTTTACTCTTATTTCGTTTTTATTGTATTTAGGGTTCTGTACCCAAAGGGTAAAAACGGGACCATATTACTAAGTTTCGGCTGTTAGTGTCTCTTACCAGGCTGTATCATTAACCGTGTTAGCTAGACAGTTGAGATGTTTAGAGATGATATATTTCTTTTGCCGCTATACAAATATTAAAAACAGAATAAAATAAATATTAAAGGGGACACCCATAAAAAAATCATAATTTTTTGCCGGTTTCTTTTTGTAGATTATATGGAACCCTTCATGCGCGAGTCCGACTTCGCACTTGGCCAGGTTTTTTTTACAAGCCTTTAACTTGCTTTATTAGTTTTGACGCTACTCTATGTGAGTCGCGTCTTGTGAATAGATTGAAACCATATAAAATAAAGAGGTTTTCGAATCAGAATACGAAAAACAAAATGACGTTACAAAAAAAAAATATGTGTTTCGTATACAATAATAAAATTAACAAGTTAAAACCGTAGCTACTATTTTGAAGATTCATAAATTGAAGTAATTATTATATCAGAGTCTCGATCAAGAAAATACACTTTCGATATACGAGTATTTTCGTCAAATCACGCTGATCTTGCGTCAACTTCTCTACTTGCCAATTGCTTCCAGAGATTTATACGCTTGGCCCTCAGTTTCCCACTGTGGCATTTAAGTCAAGGCTTTAGCGAGTTTTGGTTGTTGACAACTGTTTAAACGCTATAAATTATCGCGTTATTGCTTTAGGAACATTATTATTCGAATTAGTGAAAATGTAGAAATAATTCGGCCAGTGCCTTGCATGAAAATATAACACCTAATTTTTGTTCATTAAAACAAAACATACAAATAACGAGGTAGAGCGGTGGCCGTATCACTTCGTACAGAGCTTTAATAGAGGCATACCGAAAAAGAAGAATTGTGAACAAAGGCGCGAGTGGTATATAAGTATCTATACAAACTGAACAAAAAGTGGCACATGGATCACATACATGTTAGCGAACTAGCAGATACACATATTTTTATATAAATGTTACATACATCAATATTTTCAAAAATCGGTTGGATTTTTTTTATTTTCTCCGTAGAGCGGAAGGTTATTTTACATAGGCAATAAATAAAATAGTCTGGTATGTACTTGTAATAGGTACATACGAGGATTTTTATAGAAATACGAATATATGACAAAAAAAATACGTAATAGAGTGATTAATTAAAAGAATTTAAAAGAGTACTTAAGACAAGTACGTATTGCCTTTACAAGTTAGTAAAATAAACTTTGTCTGTGAATCGAGTTACGGCTAAAATGTTTGATTTTTCAATTCCAAATACGCCGGGTGGAGTTGTTAGCGGAAATTTACTATCTATATAAATGACTAGCTGTGCCACGCAGTTTCACCCGTGGTTATTAGAGAACAATCTGTTACAAAAAACTTGGTGTGCTGTTATATAGCCTAAACCTTTCCACGATAAATTTACTAATTAACACAAAAATGTTTTTTCAATTCGAACCAGTAGTTCCTGAGATTAGCCCGTTCAACCAATCAAACTCTACTGATTTATAATATTAGTATAGATTTTATGTAAATATGTAATAGGTAAATATTTATATAATATCAATTATTCATAATGTACATATTTAACTCATATATATTTATAATTTACTTTGTTTCAGGTGAGTAACGGCAATGTCATCGACACAGGAACACCTACCCTACTGGTAACCTTACTTTCAATATTATATGCATGTGAAGTATGCTAATCAATATCATAGATTTAGTCTTAATATTAATTAATCGGCTTACTGAATCAGCGAACGATAATATCAAATTAGACCGGTAAACATATGGATATAATACGAACACGAGCTTACTAGAAGGTTCTATAATTAAATACAAAATTCCAAAATGGTACAAAATAATTAATTAAATCATGTCGCCTCTTTGAAACGATGTAAAGTTTAAAAGTAATTAGGTAGATACAATATAAACAGCGACCCGGGTAGCGTGACTTCGAAGTGCTTGTTTAACAAGCTTTTGTAGTAGCAAAAGCCGGCATTACGGTTGGATCTCTGGAAACTGGGCGCTTGAAGCCGCCTAGATTAACGTATATTTTTTTATAAACCTCCCTCCGCCAGTAACTCTATTGATGTTGCGAACAGTCATTTCGCCCCAGATTACGCTATATTACTCTCCCTTCGTTATTCGCAACGGATGTTATATTAAAATCACCTTTTAGAGTCCATCTGCTGAGTACCCCGCGCGGCACAGATGTGCCTCGTAAACTTTTGTGTCATGTTGTAATTTATTACTGTAATCCGTAATGCATGTTAGTTCGGCTTCGTCAAACTCCTGAATAAATGCCCTCCAGCCAGAGATACCGTAACACACTATCACTGACATGACATCAAGGTACGCTTTGATCCGAATGTTTTTCATTGCATTAATATTATTCAACGTTTATCCACTTGGTTGGCTCTGACTGTCCTAAATATTTGTGCTGTCTCTAGTTGATGTGGGCTTACGTCGCTTTAATGATAAATACGCTAATAAGTATTGCTAGATACTTAGATTAGTAGAATTCAGATTTTGTATAAAGGTTATTTTGGATATGCTTCATTCGACTGAATATTCAAATTATTATTATTATTATATAATTATTATGATATGACAAATAACTAAAATATACGTATGTTTTTAAAACATCTTTTTTAGTTGATATTATGTTTATTTAGTTTATATTTCTAGTTAGTATTATGGTTATTCGCATGGTAGGAAATAATGAAAATTTGTGTTTTAGTTTGACTGATTCAAAACCTTGAAACATTATACAATAGAGGCTTGAAAAAATAATAACTTATAACAAGCTTTAACTAAGTTAACATACGAATATGAACTAAACAGATAAACTATTAATGTTAGACAATTCTATAAAGTTGTTATAAATTTGTTTCACGTACTACAGGTACCATACTGTATGGAAAACGTATTGTAGGCTCCTGGCCGTGTATCTGCCATGCATTCAAACGATCTTTCGTCGATTTATATTTATAAGCTAAATTCAACCCTCGTGGTCGAACATAGAGCGCTATGCCACGTCGAGGTGGCGTTGTCGTGCAATGTGCCTTCTCACTGCATATAAATCGTATAAATTTTAACCATCAAACGTACTATATGAATGAAGTTTAAATAGGCCCTTAGATAATAATAATTAATCGTCTTTCGTGCCGCACTTTTTTATAATAATGAAGTAGGAAACGAGCATGCAGTTCTCCTGATGGTTAGTGTTTGCTGCCACCCATGGACATCTGTAAGCAACTTCATATAGAACAGAGATTCTATCTGAAGTTCACAGATGCGTTGCTACTTCCGAGGACTAAAATGGTATCATATATGCATAAGTGTACCGGCAACTATCACATATGATATATGTAGTGACAGTGCACTCGATTCGTATAGTTATATATGTTTTTTTTTGTGAAGCTGTATGTATTGAAATTTAAAATCGGTACCTAATTAATAAATAATAATCGGTTCTTGTGTCACACACAGATGAATGAACTCGGTTCTTAAAGTAAGATGTATTTCTTATTTTTTTCAAAGTTGTATGTATTTCCAAAATATTATTAAAAGTAAAAACAGATAGTAAGCAAACAACCGAGCCAGCGCTTACCATCTAAATGTTTACTAGGGCCAATGAACGCTGGCAACTCAAATAAGTCGCGAATGCGTTGCTGGATTTAAAAGCTCTTGTATGTAAACGTAGGTTTGCTATCGTATTTTCTATGGTTTTTGTTTTTTTTTTTACCGCTCGCAGCACGTTACAACATATAATGTTTAAATTATTGCAGTACTTGTTTTCCCCCTTCGAAGTCGGTTAAAAATCTGTCAAAATTGTTTAGCAATTTCCAAGATTACTCAGACAAATAAGGTTTTAATTGTATGTTATTGATCAAGTGTGTATAATAATTATGAGTAATATGAACGTATATAAATACAGTTCTTCTTTATATTTGTGTATCCGCTTTATGTATAGTAAAATTTTGATTTTCTGTGTATAAATACAATGTATACATACACATATACATACAGTATGAATGTCATAAAACGTCATTTCTGTTGCGTTAAATATACATCTAAGTTATATGTAGTGATACGTAGTCAGTAAGTTTCTAGGGGCCTTATTAGCAGGCGACGCGTGTGTCTATTGCTTCTGACATCAGTTTCCGTGGCAGAGCTTCCCTTGCCGGCACAATATTCAAATTATTTGCGTTCTGACTCATCGTTCTGATATGCTATAGTGAAGTGAGTAGTACAGATTTATACATTAACGTTCCTTATCCCTGGACTAATAGCGCACATATGAACATAAAACATACATAAATATTTATATATCAACAGGCTCGGATTGTGTTAGTTATGTTAGTAAAATATAATTAATTTGATATACCTACCTTATGAATTGGAATTATTTTTGACTAGATTATTCCCGCGGCGCCGTCCGCTAATACAAGTCATCAAGTAATCTGTGCTCCCAATTTCGCTGTGATTTTTGCGTTTAAGAATATGGGACAAACATACATCCTCACGTACTCTCGCATTTATAATATTAGTAAGATTATTAATAGTTCATAGGCTAAACTGAAGAAACCCCAATGATTAATATAACAAAATTACATTTAACCTGACTATAAAATAATCAATAAGCGTCTTATGCAAATACGAAGTTAAAATATAATATGCAAAGTTGTTTACTTGAAAATTACATACATTAATCACTCCGTGGGGCCCGACTCGTAATTCTAAACTTTGAGCGTAAGGTCCCGACTATTAACTTAAACTTGGTCTAAACGTTACAGCTTCTCATCTAACGATGCTGTTTACTGCCTGATATTATATTTAGAAGCCAGTTTTCTATACACTTGAACGGAGGTTCGAGGTGGGCATGCGAAAATCTAATAAAGTTGATTGACTCAGCTGTTTGTTGAAAAATATATAATATAATAAAAAAATATTTATTAATTTTCTAGTTTATTTTTTTAAATTTGCATACGAATCTGCAGTCCATGGACATATGTAAGCAAGCAACTTCATATAGAACAAGGTTTCTACCTGAAGTCGATAACAGATGTTTTGCTACCCCCGAGGATGAAGATGGTCGCCTCATATAAGTGAACCGGCAATCAAACCCTTCCAACGAAACTTAAGAACTGCTTCACGCTAGAAATAGGTGTAGCGGTGGTACCTCCCCACGAACTACACTGGTACCACCTGAAAAATAGCACGTTATAAGTTTAGTGAGTTAGAAATATTTTCAAAAACTAGGTTAATAGAAACAGGTAATATAAGTATTATATTCCTGCTTCGTGTGCGTTATTTATACCTACTGGATAAGTTTACTTGTTACTCATAATTGCTATTTGATTGAAACTTGATTTCGTTTTACAAGAAAAATACATTTATCATATGTATTATAGTGTTACATGTTAATTGAAATATTTTATGCAATCTTTTAGTATATATATGTATGTATTTTGAGGTATTTTTACATCTAAAAATTCTTTACAAGAAGTCATAATATTTTCACCAGAAAAAGCCTGTTTATTACTATATTTTATTTATTTACAACATTAATTTAACACCCACTCGCGTCTTTCAAAGGTTCAAAGTAAGAAATAATGAATAAAGATAGCTTTAGGACTTATTACAGAGTAGATGTTATGATTTCATAATTTAGTACCTTAGACATTACCTTATAAAGAGCGCTCTACAAAATACTTTATGTATAAGAAAATAAAAAGAAGTTAAAAACAAATTAAGATGAAGAAACTGAAAACATGTTACAAATTAATATAATAATTATAATATGCTTCACGATAATGTAGCGAACAAATAGCAGAAACCATTCAACGGAACGAAACGTCAGTCGCTTTTTATAATACGAGTGATACGGTCGGGGTAATATCGAATTCAATCGCGGTGAGTGTGTAACCTTTGAAATTTGTCGTGCATCGAAGTACCATTAAGGCCTCTCCTGGATCAGTGCCAGAGTTGGGATATTATTAGCACGTCGACAACGTCCGAGTTAATCAAGCTCGAATAAGATCAATATTCCCCGTAGGTGATGGTTTCAGGGACGCGCCCCGACGGCCTGCTGCCTGTCAGCCGGGATTACTAACCTGAACGGACGACGCCCGACGCTGTCCAAAACTGCAATTTGTCTACATCATTAACCTAATAATGTCGATCTGGAATTTAAGTAAACAACTATAAGAAACTAATAACTTCGTTAAAAACGTTAAAACAAAAAACCCGACTGCTTATAACGATTTTTTTTATAATGATATATTAGCGTATTAAATTTAACGCTTATATTTAACGCTTATTTTGTCAAACTAGTCAAGTAAAAGTGTTACAATAGATATATTTTTAGATTAGTCTATTTACTAGCTTTCATTTGATACCTATATTGTCGTATCAGGCTGTAGCGCGTGCCAAAGAAATGGACATACATACAAACCAACACACATACATACATACACTCGAAAAACATTCGGGTGAAATAACAATTACGCAACGGAAATCTTAGCAATAAAATCGATTTAAACGATAATTAAATGACAATTTTCGATACGGAAACCGATGTTTACGGTAAGTTGGAGAAAGCTACAAGACAGCGCTTGAAGTAGCGTCTAGACCGCTCAGACAAGTTATCCGAGAGTAAATTTCCTAGAACTCGGTACGGCACGCTGACACCATGAAGTGAACAATTTCGCAAAAAACGTTTGACCTTAATACAGAAGGCTAGTGTACGCGTGCGTATGACTAATTGATGGATATCGTTAAATATTACGACTGTAAAAATGTAACCCCATATGAGAATATATACAAGATTCTATAACAGAATTATGGGTTTTCGTTACAAAATATTAACATGGCAAATTACTTAATTGCCTATACTTTCCATATAGTGTAGCGTGACAATTTGCGTGAGATACGGCTGCGTGCCAGCGGGAGAAATTCCTGATCGTTAACTATGTATGTGTTTCCACAAGCGTTGTCAATACTTGCTAATAAATACATCCGATAAGTATCTGCACTACTTGAAATTAAACTAGAGTAGTACGAATAGACTTTATTGTTCTAACGGATGTGCTTACATTACAACAATTAAGTCTATTTATACTAGTGATTATATTTTTGACCTGACCACAGAGAAGCCACATTTTGGGTTTTGATTCTAGCTCGTACCTATATATGACTGTATATTTATCTGTTAACCACATATTAACGCACGAAAGTAGTGAACGGATATACATGCTATGCACCAGATGTTAATCTGCAAAAATGAAATCGGTCACAGATGCTTTGTTTGTTATCTATGAGAACTATGTTGGAATTCCTCATGTTATATACTGAATAGGCTAGAGGTACCAACGCAAATACTGCTACTAGCTATAACCAATATAAATAATTAATAAAGAACGTTTTCTACACTCATAGCCCCACACTAGCATTTTCTCCTGTGTCGTGGGTGCCACGGACACACAAAGACGAATACACAAACACCCAGACCCAGAACAGAAATCTAAATTCATATTTCTGTCTGACCTGGAATCGAACCCGGGACCCAATGCGCGTCAGACCGATATGGTGACTGCTCCGCCACGCGGGTCGTCAAGGTGTTATTGATCATAATATTATAATACGTACGATCGTAAAACATTACCCTCGTCATGACGCACTTGAGTAAAAACATATGTAACTACGTAAATGGTTAACAAGGAAACGCTGCTACGTCGTTCTTTAATGGTTTCTAGGTTCTAGGTTTCTCCCCTGAACCGATTACTCAGTCACTAACAATAAGTTCTACGAAAGATTTGTATCGTATTTAACACTGTCATTCACGTAACCTCACCTTCCTAACAATTAAATTTTAGCTAGGGAATATAAAAAACCTAAATCACTGTGTAGTAAAAAACTTTGACACAATCTTCATAAGAAACTTATGTAAGCGATCCTTTGTAAATTAGATCTGTTCTAAGATAATATACGTATTTGGTAAATATTTTAAATTTAACTAAAACAACTCAACATATCTTTGGTGAAGTATCTGTTATCTAAAAGAGAAAAATCTTACATAAATAACATACAGCCACTTATGTGACAAACTAATTTAGTAGCATGTGTGGGGACGTTTCAGTATGTTAGAATGTTCATCAGTTCTTTTCCTGATGGCGTACACCGTACACTATACTGTGTCTTTGGAAAGAGTTGTTTGTCGATTCCGTGGCGGCCGCCAACGCGAGTACAAAAAACTGCACAGGTCTATTCCCACAATCACACATTGTTATAACTGCGCAGGTATGCACAGGGAAACCATTCCAGTAAACCTTTCCGGTAAACCCTAGTGTGTATGCCATCCAACGTATCAAATGTTCCAACTCAGTCCTCATAGGTAGCAAAACATCTTTGTTTGACTTCACATAAGACTAATCATATTTTGAGTTGAATACAGATGTCCTTGGGCTACAGCGGCCATTTACTATCAGTCGAATTTCCCGTCATAGGGATAACTTAAAGTAATCTAAGTTGAACTATTTAATATTGCAATTGTTTAAATTGAGAAAAGTTTACATGTCTATCGCACACACAACACTGACGCAAAGCGAAGAAAGGAGAGAGAAGCATATGTCCTAAATATGGCTAGCATTGAGGGTTAGAGTGACAGAGGAGGCACCTGCCTGCCGCTGCCGTGCGTATGAAAAAGGGAATCAAGACAGACTGGCGCCGGTACGCGTTACGTTACGGAACGGTTTACCCTCCCATAAGAAGTTATCACTTCAAAGTAAGCAAGATTAACAGGAAATAACTAGAAATTCCGTGACATACATTCTTCATTAAACAACATAAAAAAAAAAAATATTGATAGAAGCACATTCACATATGCTAGTCACAAGGGCCTTGTACTTGGTTCAAGACCTGTGTTAGGTGCCCCGCTCATCCACCGAGACAAAGGACAGTGCTGATCAACAATTATCAAGTAATACATTAAAAACAACGAAT
>DWNE01005738.1:0-13693 GCA_018249875.1 Cecropterus toxeus | reverse complement strand
AAAAATTACTCCCCTTTTTTGTCTTATTATTAGACAGGTAAGCTATCCCATTAAGTCCGCCTTTTGTACCACATTTTAAGGTATAATAAAGTTTAAATAAATAAATAAATAAATAAATACAGTGCTATCCCCGAGAATTAAGACCAGATGCGTTTCTACTCATTCCGTCGCTTCATATGAAAGTAAGCCGGCAACCATATCTTTCCACCGAAACGCTACTTATTCACGCTAGATATAAGTGTGACGGTGGTACCTCCTCAATCGAATCATATCATACAAGCACCTCTTAGAGTAGAAGATGTTTAGGTCACATCCTACAACATTGAACAAGCGCGGATTAGTAGGCCTTACGACCATTTCTAAACATTTTACAGCAGATGCGTTTGCTTGGGATTCAAACCTTAGAGATTTAGATTAAGTGGTTATTTTCGTATTAAAATGCTATCAATATTTACGTAGTTACTGAAGACTGAGTGTAGGAAATGTTGATAATGCATTAAATAAAGTAATTTTTCATATTACTGTTTATTATAATTTAATTTCATACGAAAATATTGTTTTAATTACTTAATTTAATGGAATGTACATTTAGATGTTTCGTGTAAATATATTAAATTATAAATAATATTATAATTAATTAAACACTTTATATTGTTTGCCAATAAGCGTCGGAATTACGGATAAACTTTTGTGTTTATGTATGTGTTGTTTCTATTTCCACAATAAAGAAAAAAATATTTGATTCTCTTTAGTTTTAATATTTAGTAAATAAGCCTTATCTATTTGATTATTTAGGCGATGAGTGACGACCAGCGACCACCAGTCATCATTAATATATGCAACTAAATGCAACACGTCCTAATATTTTAATTCTTTTTCTTACAGCGGGTCAAGCCTTCCCGACGAACACGAAGCGGCAGGCGCCCGCCATGCCGCCCCCCAAAATAAATAAGAATAGAGAAAAGGTCACAATTTCTTACCACTTACAATTTGGTTTTAATTGTAATACATACCTACTAATATTAAACATGTGAATGTAAGTTTCTTGTTGCTTGTTTGTTACGCTCTCACGGCAAAACTTCTTAACCGATTATAGTGAAATTTTGCACACATATTTTTAGAAGTATCAGAAAAAACATAGGATACTTTTTATTTCATAAAATAAAAAATTGGCAGACTTGATTGTTTGTCAAAAATTTCGAAAATCTAGCTACTTTAAAGCGTTCAAATTAATATCTTATTAACTATAGCTTCAGTTGTTTTGAATTTTAGTATGTTGAATGTTATTTTAATCTGTCACTTATAAGCAGTACTAAAAGTATATCAATTTTGAGAGAAGGTGCAAGTTTATTGTTTTAGTTAACACGATCGAAGCCGTAGGTAAATGCTAGTAATACATTACCAGGTGGTAGAACCAGTGTAGTTCGACTGGGAAAGTACCACCGCTGCACCTTTTTCTAGCGTGAAGCAGTATTTGCGTTTCGATGGAAGGGTGTGGTTGCCGGCTCACTTTTATATGAGGCGACCATCTCAGTCCTCCGGAGTAGCAACGCATCAGTGATCGACTTCGGATGGAACTCGTGTTCTATATAAATTTCCTTACAGATGTCCATGGGCGGTACGAACCATTTAATATCAGGTGAATAAATAATTATTCAAATATTATTTACAGTTCCTACAATCAGATGCGGGGAAGTATCTCCAAAACTGGGCGGAGAAGATGAAGAATCCTCCAAAGTTGGCCAAGCGGCCAACTCCTCCTCCTCCTCGACCTGGTGACGTCATGAATCTAGAAGACTCTATGGTAGAGCTGGTCAAGAATGATCAAGGAGAGTATGAGATCCATCAACCCAAGCCTGGAAACATGCCACAAATGGTTCTGGATACTTTAAAAAGGTTGTATGGGCAGAAGAAAGAAGAAGCCAAGAAGTTAACAGAACACAAAAGAAGTGAAGAAGAGATTAAGAAGATAACAGACGATTTATCAAACGTTGATTTGGATTAAGGGATTAAATAGAATTTAGTTTGGTATTTTGTCTTTGATTTTAATGGTGTCATAATCCAAAATTTTGACGACCCGCGTGGCCGAGTGGTTACCATACCGATCTAACGCGCAGTGGGTCCCGGGTTCGATCCCCGGCCAGACAGGCATCTGAATGATGAGTTTGGGTTTCTGTTCTGGGTCTGGGTGATTGTGTATTCGTATTTGTGTGTCCTTGGCACCCACGACACAGGAGAAAATCCTACTGTGGGGCTTTGAGTGTAGAAAGCGTTTATATTTAATGTTCGTCAAACGCCTAATGAATGAGTATCTGCAGTGTCGTAGCGTGCCTTGGCGGGGCCCCGTATAAAAAATTACGTGGGACCCCACTCAGGAAGGGTAAATATTTCTCACAAAAGAAAAAAATGTTTGTTTAAAATTATTCATCATTATTATCTATCTGTCAAAATTTGGGAAGTATTAATTAATATTTGCTTACGCACTTCGGGGGCCCCCGGCCTGGGGCCCCGTATAATTGATACGGCAGATACGGCGGTAGCTACGCTCCTGTATTTAAGGTATGTTTAATAAGTTGTTGTGAAAGGGCAAGAGCAAGGCCTTATTAAAAAGCGTCTCATCACCCCCTTACAATAATTTATGCAAGATCAGACTTGCGCCCAGTGGCGTGGGCTTACGCCGCCCGGGGCGGAAGTTGAACTTGCCACCCATTGACGAATTTTAGTTGGCAAAACAAAAAACGGTAACATCTAACCAAAAAAAACGACAATATTAACTTGACGACCAAAAAAAAACAAGGTTGTCAAATCTTAGATACTTTAGGAGAACTGCTTCACTTTCAAGTTTCAATATAACGCTGGGATATAATTAGCAAAATTTTCCCATTATAACCACGTTTCTCTGCTTTAGTTAATGATACGTGAAAACCCTACCTCATATTGGTCAGGATTTGCGTCAAAATTGGAAAGTATTACAATCATAAACAGGTTTTTTTTTATAATGTAATTGCTAATAAAATTTAATTCATTTCAAATCATATAAATTCTTATCTAAGTTGTGTTAAATATTCGATCGTTTCCATTTGTGTAGCTTCTAGTATTTGTAAAGCGTCGTATTCGTTATCCAACTGCTCTAATGTCATGGTTTTATCACTTATTTCTGCCTGAAAAGAATAGGAGCATTAATTACGACCCAGGAACAAAATAATCTAAACATCAGATTATTTTGTAATGGCGCCAGTAGCTTTTAACATTTTTGGGAGGCCTTTAATACTGCCAATTTATTGTCAATTAGGTTTCTTCTAAAACTAAGTCTATGGATATGATTATTCTTATGATATACTTGACGTATTTACCTCAGCTTTTTTGCTTTTGAGGGTGAAGCATTCAAAAATTATCTTATAATGCTGTGGGAGCGATTCTGAATTTGGTATTTTTACCGCACTAAAACGTCACGGTGGCAGTCTTCAGCGCGGCGAAGAGGATTCCGGGATCTTCAAAGGAACTCCACTAGAGTCCTCTGAGCGCGTCCCCATCAGGCTCCAACCAGATGATCGGCTGGGCCCACCGCACCGTCTGGTCTAAAGATACTAGGAGCGGAATATTGCAATCCAAGCATGTGCCAAGTTATTTCGCACAGTTTGCGGTAGAATTATTTATCGTAGGTACCTATAGGCAGATCTACTAACTATTCCATATAAATCGATAAGGTGTTCGTTCAATCTCACACGTATATATAACAAAAAATAAACGTTCTTACTTGTAGTTTGGCTTGCTCACTCTCTCTTTCTTTTGTGATTGATTTCAGAAGATTCATGGAACCTAACGCAGCCATTTTTTGCTTTTCCACGTTATCGCCTAATTCTTGTAACATTTCCAATAACGAGTTGATTATTTTTCCGAAGTCTTGTATTTCTGTTAAATAAAATTATTGAGTAGTGATTTCATATTAATTTGTTGTACTATCAATAGCTACAATAAAAGAAAACTTGTGAAGTGTTTCAAACTTTTATTAATTATACCAGTATACCAGTATTTTGAGACGAATAAAAGAATAATTACATATATGGCAAAGTACATTTTTAGCATACGAAAAATACCCACTAGTTTCATAATCTTTGCATGTATCTTTTAGATCTTCAGTATCTTTCACAATAGAATTTTCCAACACTCTGATCTTATTGATATCATCGTAATACAGGTGTACCTTTTGCAATTCTTCAGCCATTTGAAACACCTATAATATTATGCAATTAATTGATAATCTACGGTGTGAAACAGAATTACTTGTGTGTTGATATTAGCGTGCTGCTGTTTATGTTGTGTAGTTTGTTACCTAGCAACGTCGCAAGCCAGTATACAGCCATGCAAGTCCCGGCTACAAATTTTCAACGAAGCGCAAACCTTTTTTCTAAGTCTAAGTGCGTTCATGTCGAAAAACTCCATATCGTTATCAGTAAAACAGTTGGACAAAAACTAATAAATAAACTAAAAATGGCTCTATTCTAAAGCGGCGTTA
Source organism: Cecropterus toxeus (assembly GCA_018249875.1). NCBI lineage: Eukaryota > Metazoa > Arthropoda > Insecta > Lepidoptera > Hesperiidae > Cecropterus > Cecropterus toxeus. Next base: position 9,177 of record DWNE01005738.1, on the reverse strand, counting down.
ATAAAATTTAAATTATTTTATAGTAATAACAAGGCTTGTTATTATTCCTCCTATTGCTGGCCCAAGGCAAGTCTTAGTTTGGAGCGAAATTAAATTATAGCGCCCCTTTGCTTGTCCAGTGAATCACTTTTCGCCCATCACAGTCGAAGAAAAGTTTTGATTTCCTACTTCCTATAAATATATTTGAATCACGTGTTTTTTTCGTACTACATTCACACCATAAATAAAATATGTAGTAAGTTCCAGAAATTATTGCTAAAGAAGAGTGTATTTAGCCTTTTTGCGTGTACAAAAGATGTTTAAGTTAAAGACTAAAACATTAAATCCATCCATCCATCCATCAGCCCTTGAAAGTCCACTGATGGACATAGGCCTTTTATCTGTACAACTCAGACCGGTCCCGCACTATCGGAATCCAGCGGTAGCCGCCGTCGTATTAAGGTCATCAGTCCACGTGGGTCGGTGGACGGCTTGTACTCCAGACGTGGTTTACATTTGAGATCTCTCCTACTTCATCGGTTAGCTAATCTGCGGACGATGCGACCTGCTCATTACTGCTTTAGCTTGCTAATTCTTAAAGCTATGTCGGTAACTTTTGTTCTCCTTAGAAATACTGTAGCGTAGATAACAATGATGACATATGGCGCCGTGATGTGGTATTTTACTGTTAGGCTCATACACAAGCTCAACATCGCTTAACAAGCTATAGACAGAGCTATGCTATGTATTCCCTACGCAACAGCATTAGCCATGACATTAAATAGTCGAAAATACGGATTGTTTTCGAGTGCGTGATCGACGGAAAATGGCATTCATCAATCTTTGTTAAAATAAAGTTAAGCTGAAGAGGCAAGAAGCTAAGGCCGTAATAAGATACTTAAAAAATAAACTGCCTACATTGATAGGTTGTCAATGTCATTTTCGAAGTAAATAAAATGATGTCAAAGGAAGGTGTCAATGTCATGCTCTTTGACCATAAATATTATTATTCGTGTTGAAAATATTACATAGGAGTTAAACAATTAATAAAGTGTAGCGTTGTGCAACTCGTGCTTTAGTATGAATTTTGTATCTTGTGTAATTACTGCTTAGTATAGTAAACGCGGAGTACATGATTTCTATTGCGTGTTTGTGTAACCACGAATGACCTGTGAATAAGTCCATTTCCTTTGTTTATATAAACATAATATACTCAGTTACTTAGTGGATTTTGTTATGCATATATTTATAAGTAATAAGGGAGTTCGTGGACCATTGACATGATTGCTATCATTTGGATCTCTCAGTTTAGTGCATAGTGATAATTTTGTTTAATAACGTGTTTAATTTTATGACTATGGAGGGGCTAAGTCAAAATGAGAAGATCATTTGGAACTCGTGGGAGCAGAAATCTCTTAGGGATATGGTCAGGGAAGCAGCTGCCAAGGGAACTCATATTAATCTAGCAATAAAATATCTTATGTATAAAAATTCATGGACTGAAGAAACAGCTAAAGATTGGTTCTTAGCAGAGGTTAGTGCGTTTTTATTGTGTACACCTGTTACATAGTGCTAGTCCATTACTCTTAATGCATTCTTATTGTGGATGTTTTGAGGGGGTGACATTAAAAGATAAGTAGCAATATCTTTCTTTTTTTGCAGGTCCTTATGCAGTTTCTTTTCTAAGTTAATGCGATTCACCACTAATGACTATATCACCACTTGCATGCCACACCATCAAGTGAATCCCACTTGATTGTCAAGGATTGGCTTATAAAAGACAAAAAAAAATCCTAAATAGGCATCTACTTGTGATAAATGTCACTAACTGTCATATAACTACACTATCCATAATTTTATCTATCAATTTGCATGGTGTAATATGGTCTAGGCCTAATTCGTGTTCATTTAATGAAAGCTTAGTAACGGGGCTAAAAATGGATTCTAGTCCTCCTTATTTTACAGTACACTTTCAGGGGTTTTTAATCATCTCAATTGTATTGAAGTTGATTTACACATAATATTTTTACTGTTTCTCTTTGGGGTAGAATTGATTTAAATATCAAGTACATAATTATCACTAATGCTCAAAATTTTCTTGCTAAATTTATGAAAATTTGCAAACAATCTTGTGGGACTCACACGGGCTAGAACACTTGTGAACGATGAGAACATAAGCCTGACATTTTTCAGATCTTTTGCATTACATTGGTGAAAAAGAATATATAAATTGGACTTACATTAGCTAAAAAAATATGTTATTATTTTCAGGTTAAAGCATGGACAGTTCAACTTCTTACACGAAAACAGATTTTTAAAGTCCTTCACATATTAAACAAAGCCAATGTTAATCCCGAGGAGCATTTAATGGAACTCGCTCAGTCCTCCCCGCAAATTGAATACAGGGATTTTATCGTGAGCCATATAGAAAAAATGGTGAAAGACATAAAAAGTGAAAATGAAACAAAATGGCGAGATTTCAAACGACATTGGCATTTGCTACGCTATCTAGAGATGTCGTTTGAAGTTGATGGTACATTTAAACAAAATAAGGTGTTTGGTTCCGGTAGTAACAGAGTGTTTGTCAATGAGAGTGAAATTAAGGAGTTGACTATAGAAAAGATACAGAAGTATCCACCAGATTGGAAAAGCAAAATTGCTACTGCTTTGTTTTTTGATACATTTGGTAAGGTTCAAACTGTTTTATATAAATGATGGTCTTTTTCTGATGTTCACCAAAGACATTTACAAAAATGAACACACAAAAAATTAATGCAATACGTGTACATGACGCATGCTATTTGTATAAATATTTTTTTAATAGCAATTTATTTATTTATTTATTTATTTATTTATTTAAGGATCGCCAACGGAAAGTACACAGCACTCTTAAAATTATACAGCAAAGGGAAAGAGAAACTTGGTGCCTTTCCAATTATAGGAAACCACAACTTACAATTAGCAATTACTACTACTAATTACTAGCAATTATTGAATAATTTTATTTATTCCGTGAACATCTAAGTAATTTCTTACTTCTGAGGACTAATATGTTCCGAGGACTCGTATGAATTTGAATCTAGGTCCTTAATGCATTACTGTCAGATATTTTAGTAAACTATCTCTAAAAAGATTATAATTGTCTTAAATTCACTGTTACAAAAATCTGACTCATTTTTTGTTAAAATGCTTAGTGAATCATCTGCACATGTTTTTCTGTAGTAGGTAAACAATATCATGACATCAGTGTGCAGGTGTAAAACATTGTACATACATTCTCCGTGTAATATCTACTTACATTATATGTATGCTATGAAATCTTTCTCACTTTTTATTTTCTTACCTTATGTCTAAGTAATTCGTTTAATTAATCACTTTTATTGTCTGTAGAATTCTCGCTACTGGACTTCTCGTCTCCTCCTCAGATGTGGAATTACTTAATAGAGCAGAATAAAGCTATGATTTTGGTGCGCTGGATTAATGTGCAGATGTCCGAAGTAGTTCGCGATATGAATGCGCGGTATCTCTTCTTTACTAACGAAAATTTTGCGAACAAACTCCTGAATATTGACACTAAAGGCTTTCATGTGGATATCCTAGAAAATCTAGACAACATATTCCGTACGTGGCCCATCACAAATGATATGATTGAAATTGTAGCAAAAACCGATTGTTTTGTTTATACGAAAATGTGTATTTACGACACTCTGTGTTCATACGGTATAGTTGTTGAAGAGGAGCGTAAAGAATTGTGCCAAATCATAGCAAGACTAGCAAGGACGCAGAATTTAAAGCTTATTGATGAAATATTATCTGAATCCTGTGCAACAATAAGCAAAGAAGATTTTTACTTTGAATTGGCAAAATATTGCGTGAAGAATAAGTTGTACAAAGTCTTGACAATGTGTGTTGATAGTCACATGTTAGACACGGATTTGTCGAACGTTGAAGAGGAAGCTAGGGATTGTATAGAGCTGTGGTTATTATTCAAAAGTATAGAACAAACATCAGACAGACAGAGCCATGTAGTCCCAGTGTATAAGACGTGCCAACAAATTGCCAATAAAGATATTGATAACTATATCTCGTCGAATCCTCACCTTGTTCTTGGTATGATTCTCTTAGACGATAACACAAGTTTGTTCGATATTTTCACGAAAGAGGATTTCCTAGAGTTTAAGGACTTCAAATTGCCAAATAAAGGCTACAGACATAAACTTCCGCATCTAAACAGTGTCTTCAAAAAGTACTCCAACAACAATAATTTGTACGAATGTAGGGACGTCAATGTATATCAATTGCTTTCGGGATACCGTGGGATAGATGTGTCGAAAGTATTTGAATTCCAGCTCGTCAACCAGAGCATGAACCACTTGGCTACCGACAAAGCTGACAGGCGGAGTTTGGGTAGCCTTCTATCGTCTGACGTGGATATACGTGCGGGTATAAAAGCCTTGTCGCACAAGTCTGTTGACATGCCCGATTTTGCTAACGAAAAGCTCATGAAGAGATATGGATATGTCGCTAAGTTAAATCATGTATATTATTTAAAGCAGTACCGCCCTTGCAACGCAAGCCAAGCGTTCGTATCACAACAGTACCAGACGTACAATCGTCTTCAGGAGAAAAGTATAAAAAGCGCGTGTTGTGAGGCCCATGCTTTGGCTTTACAGAATTGGTCAGATCCGGCAATGGTTGCCTGCGCTGTGTCCTTTGTAGCAATGATTGGATGCAACCCTACGAGGTGCCGCGTTCACATGTCGGCGGTGCGAATGATCAAACATCATCTTATGTACCGTAAGGACATGAGCGAAGAAAAGGCCAATAAACTGTTAAATGAGTATGTGTCCAAATTAATTCAAAGCAACGATGAGGCTGCCAGAAGTATTCTAGAGTATCTAGAAGAAATCACGTTGACAAAACTTAAAGAAATACGAGAAAAGGATGGCAAGTTTGACATGTCAGTGGTTCTGTACGAATCTCAGACTATGGTCAAGTTTGCAGTGTTGCACAATCTGCCGTTGCCTGAAATGCAACTAAAACAATTTGTTCAGGATAATTCGTGGTTCAACTTCTTGCTTTTTGGCGATGTGTTCCGGTATCCATTAGCCCAGATGCTACAACTGTCACAAGAGTTCGAGAAGAAGTCTTACGCGGAACATTTGAAGTACATAATGTTGCACCGAAGCTGTGAAGATGACAAAGACAGCAAATCTAGTTCGAGCAATGGACAGAGAAGACTTAGAAGAATGAGTTCTGTTGAATCTGTAAGCATCGGAATTTTAATAGTTCTTATTTTTTTAGATTTAAAACATATATTCTTTAGTTGCAGCTTAGCGTCAGATTTACACACGGGGGGACCGGTCCTGCTTAGTTAAAACGAGAAATGAAAAAACTTTAAACAGATCCTTTTTAGTGTTTCTTCGATAAAATTAAAGAACATTTATATTCCGGACTTTTCACTTGCATAGGTTCAGAAATATAATTCATATTACCCGACCTTTTTGCTTTAGTTGATAGTAGTTATGTCACTGCTTTTGATGCCCCTGTTACCTGTACTATAGCTCGGTCTATGTTGTTAGGTCACGTGTATACTACAGCAAATAAATCATTAAATATCAGAATTTCTTCCCAGACCCCATCACACAGTTCATGCGAGGTCCCCGCGGGTCAGTACATGGGCCGTGACTTATGGGAGGTGGCAGCAGCGTGCCACGGGCCTGAAGACCCACCAGCCGCGCTCCTTCGAGCTGCCTATCATTACAGGGAACCATTGCTGGTGTTAATCGCCACTTGTTATGAGGTAAGAGAAAGGATTTTATTTGTACATAAAAACAAACATACAGTGATGTCATATAGCCCATAGCCTTCCTTGATAAATCGATTAGTCGACACAAAAATATTTTTCCACTTCGAACTAGTAGTTCTTGAAATTAGCGCGTTCGACCAAACAAACAAACTTTTCAGCTGTATAATATTTGTGTAGATTAGAGCTCTTGGTTATGATTATGTTTCCTAAATACAATAATTGTTTATGTTTTTGTGAAAGTATGCCCAAAAAATAAAAGTAAACGTGCAGTGTATAGCGGAAACGTAAAAATAAACGTTGTGACGAACGTAATAGACTCATACTTAGAATACAGGTCGTATGTACTGTTCTTTTAATTTTAACAGACTCTCAAAAGAGCGCGTGTTGCCTGTATTGTTTTTGCTAATTGTGTACTTTTAAAATTCAATGTATATGTATCCCTAGACATAAAATAATTTTCCGTATATCTTAGCGTCTCCTTCAATCCTCCGTCTATCAACATTGTAAGTCTGTCGTAATCGGTTCAACTATTGTAGTTTCAATTTTTATGTCATGTTTCTGTTTTAAATAATTTTCGTATGTATTTTACGTGTTTGAATTGAATGAACAAATTTTATGGTACCAGTTTGTTTTCAGCCAAACGCATTAGACGTTTTGTGGGGGCACTGGATATTGGCTTCATTAGAGAAGTCTAGTGATGGTCGAGGAATAACGAAGACAGAAATTGCTCAATTAGTTCCCTCGCAGCCGTTTCAATATATCGCTGAAATCTGCCTCCAAGAAGGCTATGTGACTACTCTTCACGAATCTATGCTTATCTTTATGCCCGTAAGATATTTTCTCATTTTCAGTTCTATATAAAACTCAAATGTGCTTTTAAGATTATTTGATATTAAACCTTTCTGTTTTTTATATCTGATTGTAAAAGTATACGAGCATGCACCTGGTGGTAAGTGGTTACTACCGCCCATGGACATCTGCAAGCAACTTCATATAGAACAGTAGTTCTATCTGAAGTAAATGACAGATGCGTTGCTACTCCTGAGGTCGAGGTTGGTCGCCTCATGTATAAGTGAGCCGGCAATCACACCCTTCCAACGAATCGTAAGAATTACTTCAGGCTAGAAATAACACCTCCCCGGTCGAACAACACTGGGTCTACCATCTGGCAAGTGGTATTTTCTGAAAACTTATTCGACGCTTGCTACAACTGTTCATTTTTAATTGTAATGCAAGGTGGTAGAGGTACCAGATGTATCTTTAACTTGAAGTAGTTCTTGCCTTTTGCTTTAATGCCCATTCATTTTCATATGAGGCGACCATCTTAGTCCTCGGGAGTAACGCTTAGCTATTATTGACTTCAGATAGCATTGTCTTTTACATGAAGTATATAAGAGATATCTATGGACGGCAGTGACCACTAACCATCAAGTAGATTGCTATTCATTTGTTACTGCAATCGTTTAAAAAATCATTCGATAAAATTGATTCAATCTAATTGCAGGAGAACCCTTTGACGCACCTCACATCGTTTCTCTACCGATGCATAGGCTTGCGCGTGTTCGACTCTGAGACAAATAAGTTCCTAGTGAGCTTTCTGCAAATATGTCAGCGCAAATACAGCGTGGACTCAAATAACTTCAACTGTCAAATCTCGAGAGAAACTCTCCAGAACATCGCTGTTTCTCTCGTCAAGATTGCTCTTTGTCACTGCTTTGACAGTGCGTTCCATCAAAGGGAGTTCATGAAGTGTTTGGCTGAAGCTCAGTTCGAAAAAAGCTTAACAGGTAAGATGAAATTAAATTTCTTTAAATAGGCCTATGGCGGCGCTCACAAATTGTCATTTACAGTATTTTCTTATGCTACCGCCGGATCAGAGCGACCTCAACGTAGAATATCCTGCAACAAACTCAGTGGATTTGTCTTTTTGCTTTGTAATCGTTTCTATATTTTAGTTGTGTTTTTTTTATACTATACCTATTGTTTTTACATGGAAAATAAGAGCTAACTCCAGAAAATTTTATGAAGAATGCTCCGGGTACACATATTATTATTTTTTCAGTGCCATCTCCAAACTTTTCGACCCTTTTCGAGATTTTCCAAATATCTATGGAGACATCTTTAGTCGTCAACATATCCAAGATGCTACAAGACGACGCAGGCACCTACTTATCACAGTGTATCGAATTGTACACGGCGAATCAAAATTATGCCGTCGCTCTTAAAATCGCCAAGTTAGCTGGATTACCAGTGAACGACATTTTGATTGCCGAATGGACATACAAACACGCGATGCTGATGGCCAGAGAGGATGTTATAATGGAGGACAAAGACTTCACGTTCTTCATAGCTGAATGCAGCGAAGCTTTCAAAAAGGCCGGCGTTCATTTTAACGAGGCAATCGGTTTTCTTGTTAACCACGTTGAATATGTATCAAACACGGTGCAAAAGTTCTACTCATACCGAATTATAATGAGCTGGTTCGAAGAGAGTCACGAGTATGGCCAAAGAAGGGAAAAGATAGAGCATTCGATGTGGGATGCGTACTTCCAAAGCGAAAACCGGGATGAAATATTTCTAAACAATTATCCCAGCACGTTACATTTCATACTCAATGGCCAGAAGGACCCTAGTTTGTCGAAGAAGATGGGCCAAGTGAACGTTGAGAAAACATTTTCTTCGTTACTCCACGAAATCGAGGTGGAGTCTGATGTCGGAAACATCGAGAATATCGTGCTGTTGGAGGATCCCGAGTCGATTGACGTTTGGACGAAGATCATACATCATCTTCTGGAGTTGAAGCTGTTAGTGGAAGCGTTCCGTCTCTCCGCTCTGTTCAGTACTCCAGCGGAGTATAGGTACAGGTCGCCGGCGTGTCCAGTCCAGATAATGCGGACTTGTCTCAAGTTAGCAGAAGGCACATGCTCACCGTATGAATTGCCACAGGAGTTGCGTTTGGTCATCTCGTCTTCCACTTTGCAAAATAAATTGACAGGTATGTATTTTAGACGTGCTATCATACGCAGACCTTTTAAAAAGATTCCTTTTTAATATATTTTTTGTATTATTAATTATTAATACGAAATGATCTTCGAAATGTTTTTTGATTATTGTTATTGTATTGTATATCACAATGCCACTATGAAACATAAATTATATTGCTTCTCTCTACACTGATTTAACATATGTGTTGACTGTCAGTTTATGAATCGATAATAATAATGAGCTTATGTTAAGTATTACAATTTTAATGAATTTATTCCTTTATTGTGAAAAATCTTAAAATTTCGTTGGAAAGTGAAAAAAAAAAAATAAAAAATGTTTTTAAAATAAATTACCTTTATTTTTTATTTTTTTTAAACATTTTTATTTTTTTTATTTAATTTCTT
>DWNE01005737.1:0-13694 GCA_018249875.1 Cecropterus toxeus | reverse complement strand
CCATGGACATTTGTAAGCAACTTCATATAGAATAAGGGTTCTATATGAAGTCTATCACAGATGCGTGGCTACTCCCGAGGACTGAGATGGTTGCCTCATAATTATTAAAGTGAGTCGGCAACCACACCCTTTAACTGAAACGCAAGGACTGCTACATGCTAGAAATAGGTGTGGCGGTGGTACTTCCCTGGTCGAACTATATTGGTTCTACCACCTGGCGAAATATACTTAACCTACTAAATTGGGTATTCGCACCCTAACTAACCAGATAAAATAACATGTGAGGTTGTGGTAAATGATCTTAATTATTATTAACTTGAGTGGCAGAGCACCATTCAAGCTACTCAATGGTTCCAGGGATGAAACCACTATGAGATGCTTGAATTTAGAGATCTGTTATGAAGTGTTATTGTCCTTATGTGTGTTCATGGGACTCTAGACATTAGAGATTGTTCCAGTATGGAGCTATGAATATAGAAAGCTCCATCATTAATAAACTAATTATTTTATTAATATCTAATCATACTTTACGATTTTGAACATGAAATGAATCTTATCTTTATTCAACTGATATAATTATGGCAACACTAATAGAATTGTTTTAGCATTGCACTTATACAGCCCCGGATCTTCAATTATGTTAAGGACAAAAACTTGAAAATGCCGGCCCTGCTCACTTGAGTTTCTTTTCCAATTCCTATTGACTGTTTGAATTTGCTGCCTTCTCAACTTGCCATCTGGAGCATATTGCCACCTGAGGCATAATCCCCGGCTTTCCCCTCCCCCCCTGCCAAGATCCAGAGCTGCACAGATACACCACAACCCCTTCATCAAATACCTTAACAATTGTATAAACAGGATTACAAAATTCTACAACTTTCCTTGTATTCACCTTTTTTTACTTATAAAAGCCATCTGATTCACATACTATTTAATCTTTGTTCTTAAGCAAATATGTTACTTCGTTTATGCCAGCAAGTAGCTTGTTAATTATGTTGTCGTAGTACAGTGCATCAGTGTCTCCCTGCATCGAAGTCCAGTTCTTATTAGTCTCACTCAAGGTCTTCTTTGCTTCTACCATCTGAAAAAAATGCAGTTCAGAATAATAGTAAGAAAGTAATACTAACTTTATTTACATTAAAACTTTATTTACATTAAGATATATGCTTATAACATGTAGTGACCATCTGTAATTTTATAACAAAGGATAAATTTCTTATGGCTTTTTACGTATCTATAAAACATTGTCACCGCAAGTTTGTCCCCAAATAACTACTAAAGAAACATACACATTTTTATGGGGAGATCATAAATATAATCTGATTCAATTAAATAAATCTCATTGCCTAATACATTAAATCTCTACATACAACATGTAGTTTTATGTTAGAAATATATCACAAAGATAGAATAATAAGTATGTTTGTATGTATGAACTAATTTGATGTTTGCATTTTGTGGAGAAAACTATTGTGTATGACTTTTGGAAAGTCATTTATAGAAGTTTGGAAAGGGACATAATAATAGTAATTCCTAACACAAAACCATCACTTTCTAATTTGATAGTTTTTAGTAATTTAATTTTTTTTTTAACTCATTCTGCCAAAATTTTTAGTTTTATTCCTTTTGTTCTACATTTGACTGTGATATGTTGTGCATAGCAGGAATGTTACAGAGCTTCGACTCCAACACAAAAACAATATGAGCGAATTTGATTTGACTTGCTAACTGTTTATGGGAAAATGTTGATAAATAAAATTGAATTTTAAGTTTCATTTCCTATTTAAATGTATTACTTTCTTATTAAAATTAAAAGATACACTGAATAGCATTTTTATTTGGTGTTTGAAATTGAAATGATTTATTGCAAGAATGTGATACAAATATGGTTACAGTAAGAAAGATACATTAGTAAAGTACATTCTACCATAACAATGATGTGCAAGCATTATATTTTTATTAAAACCTCCCCTTCTAATTCCTAACACTGCCTCCGACTCCGATAACTCAAATTTAAAAACTCCTATTTCGGTTCTGATAAAAATATCTCTGAGACGATAAAGTTCAACTTCAAAGTATTTACCTGTGTGAACATGTTGACATCCTTGCAAAGCTCGTCCAGTTTGGCCTCCAGCTCCGAGTTTCTGTTGTTAGCCTCAACATGTTTGGTGAGAGTTACGTTTGCCAAGCGCTTCACCAGTTGGTCTAGGCTCGTAGCGTAGCCTCCCAAGTCCAGTTCCTCAACATCCCGAGGCTTACTAACATGTTGTGGCTGCGACAATATGAAGTTCCGCCGCAAATCTTCAGCATACCCCTTCATCGTTGCGATAATAACATCAAGGTCCACATCCGCGGTGTTTGCAGTCATGTCCTCCATTAACAGCTGCGGGGGGCTTGCTACTAAGAACCGTGATAAGTCCTCGTGTCGCACAGGATTCACAGGCGTTTCAGCACTATAAGAGTTAGGAATAGTATCGAAGATTGTTTTTATGTCCTGCATTATTTGCTGCGAGTCTGCTAATTCTTCATCTAGATCGTCGGTCATCTTTTGAAGCTCGTTCAACTTAATTAGCGATTGTAAATACTCTGGAATGGCGTTTCTATTAAGACTCATTGTGAAGGTTTGTGTATTTACTTATTTAATTGTCAAAAGCCGTTAAAATAATAAATAATTTATTATGGAAGATAAACACCAAACACAGTTTTCAATTTCGTTTTTCACTACTCTGGATCAATATAACCATAGAAAATAATTTTAGCTTTTATAACTACAAACAACAAATGACATTAGCTATCACAACACTCAGCCATAAAATTAAAAAAAAAAACGCATTTTAATATACAGTCATATGCACCACATTTAGGGAATTAATGATAAACCCAAAATATACGGATAAGTTTCATATGTTATAGAAAAAAATTACGTGGATAGGAGACGGTTATTTTTCGCCTATGACTTGTCTATGGATTTTGCTATAAAGTCTGTGTATCTAGTTTTATCTTTCTGGTAACACTATTCTGCGCACATGTTGTTTGACAGTGACTTCATTTTTCACATGTGTACATGTAACTTCACTCCTCTGGAATCTGGAAACTGTATTGACAACTTATAGCAAAAAGAAATTATTATGCATGTATGGTGGCTGGGAATTCATTTGAAATATCGTTTTTATTAATACTTAAAGGCCAGACGTAAAATTAAATTAGGAAACACTTCTGTAAATAGAATATTAAAATGGTTCGAAAACTAAAGTTTCATGAGCAAAAATTGCTTAAAAAGGTAGACTTCATATCGTGGAAAGTCGATAATAATTTAAGTGAAGTTAAAGTTATGAAGAAATATTATATACAAAAACGAGAAGACTATACCAAGTATGTATTATTCAATTTCGTGAGTTCAGCTTTTCAAGATATTGTTATTTTATTTATTGCATTACTTTTTACGGAACTACAACTACTTACTTTGCCTTGCTTGTATATGTATAATGTATCTGTTTTTGTTAAATGTACTTATTTGAAAAAAAGAAGGACGATCTCAGTTATCAAAGTAAAAACTTAGACCAATTACGGCTACCTCCCAGCAACACAGTGTTAAAGTCAAAATCAGCTTACCATATGTGCATAAAGATTTTTAATAATCTTCCCAATGACCTTAAACAGTTACCATTGCACGAATTCAAACGGAAATTACATGCATGGCTAATTCATAAATGTTTCTGTAGTACCAAATCATTCTTGACTAAACAAAAATAAAAATAATGATATCAAAACCAATTAACTTTGACATGCATGATTAAGAAAAAACATTAATGATAAATAAATAACACAACATTGTAATAAAATCATTTCTACTAATATTAATAAGTTATAATAGTAATAGTATATTTTATTGAAATAGAAAATTTACCATATTAATGGTGTAATATGGTAAATTGTTAACTGTACTATGATTAAAAATGACATCTTTTGTAACCACAATTTTTGCAAATAAATATTTTCATTCATTCATTCATAGACATTTTAAGTAACTGAGGTCAACACGGACATCACAATATTTATATTAAATATAATAAATAGTGGTTATAAATTAATATAACTGGCTTCAATCACTAATACTTATGTAGGAGGCGACCATCTTCTCAGTCCTCATGAGTGTTACACATGACTTGCATGGTCGCCTGCAATCGACTTTTGTAATCACACATACATCACAATCAACACATCTGCAATTGACTTACGATGGAACCACTGTTCCATATGAAGTTCTTTGCAGATTATAATCGGCGGCATTAACATCTTGCCATCAGGTGCACTACAATCTCATTTGCCACTTCAATTTGATAAAAAATAATAATTTATCAGGTATAACAAACTTTCAAGAGAGATAAGAGAGCTAGCAAATAAAATCAAAGATTTAGACGCCAATGCTGAATTTCGGACAGAGGCGAGTGCCCAGCTTTTAGAGAAGCTGTACCAGATGGGCATCATTCCTACCAGATGGGACCTGGCCTTAGCAGTCAATGTCTCTGCTAGCTCCTTCTGCAGGAGGCGACTTCCTGTTGTGATGGTCAGAAGTAAGTACCTCGGAGATTTGTTTTTTCATTATCAAAGATTCTACAAATGTTATATAGGAACACTTTCCTATGTAACTAAAATGTGCCCACCTTCATAGATAATGCCTACTACAGGCTAGAGCCTATATTAGCCAGAATCTTCAGGATTGTCATATTTAGACATCTTACTGATTTCAAACTAATTGAGGTTTTGTAAAACATTATACGTCTTATAATTTTCTCATATTTTACATATTATTATTTTATTATGTTATAATTTCCAGATAAAATGTCAGAAAACTTGAAGGAAGCCACAAAGTTCATAGAACAGGGTCACGTGAGGGTAGGACCTGAGGTGGTGAAAGACCCAGCTTTCCTCATAACGAGGTCACTGGAAGACTTTGTCACATGGGTTGATGGATCTGCCATCAGGAAACACGTCATGGAGTACAATGATATGGTATTTTTTTTACTTTTAATTTCATTTTTTTTTATTTAACAACAATAACTTGGCCAGATTGATGCATGTTGGTCAATATTGCAAAGACTCTAATTATTAGTAGACCTTGTTCACCTATAGAGTAACCAATGGATACATTCATCCATACATTCTTTTTTATATAAGTCTAGTAGCAAACAAGCATGCAGTCCACCTGATACCCATGGATCTGTAAGCAGCTTTTTATAGAACAGAGGGTTTATCTAAAGCTAATAAAAGATGTATTACTACTCTTGAGGACTAAGATAGTCGCCTCATGTACAAGTGAGCCAGCAATCATTCTCTTCCACTGCAACGCAAAAACTGTTTTATGCTAGAAATAGGTGTGCAGTGGTACCACCCTGATCTAACTACATTGTTTCTACCACCTTGAAATACTTGACTAAAAGATACACATACATACAGACATAAAATGCATTTCACAAATAAATACTTTTCAAAATTTTGTTGCTTGTTTCAGAGGGATGATTTTGATATGCTATAAATGTTAATATGAATATCACAGAAGAAGAGAAAGAAGACGGCTGGAATTTACAAATGTCTCAGTGTGATGGTAATGTAGAATGAAAGTGAGATGAGAAATCATGTATTTTGTAAATAAAAACTATAAAGTAATGCCTTAAGTATTTGTATTCATTTATATCTTTCCCTGTTATATGTACAAATTAGGTTTATAAATAAACTTACAATGTTTTTATACATTTATATTTCAGTCTTCAGGTATTTACATATACACAAAACTAAATACAGTATATACAAATCATACAAATGAAATATACTACTAAAAAACAATTTGGAATTTTCAAAAATACTTCATTGATGCTGTGAATAATTTAAGTCAACTTAATTAACTTTTTTATCACTTCTTTTTTGAGAGCATTAAAACAATTGCAAAGGGTATCTTTTTATTTGTCTAATCATTCTCTTAATGTTATTGCATTTTTTTTTATATATTTGATATTTCCTTTGGGGATACCGTGTGCTGTGTATGTAAAAAGCCCTGCTTAATTTTATCTCCTTCATTAATGTACATGGATCAACACACCATATGCATATGTTCTAAACTCTCTTTCAAGGTATTGCATATTACAACATTCTATATAAAAATATATTGGTTCTAGCTACCAAGGTAGCTTCCATTCCATTTGACAAAACCCCTAAAATCCTTTCAACCAGGAATTGGTTCATATAACCATTATGTCACCTCTTTTACTTCTGCTCTCCAAAGCAATTGCAATCTTCATCACTGCCTCAGCTTGAGTTTGAGCAGCTTCGGCCAGTTTTTTCAATGCTTCAGCTTGTAAGAGAGCAGCTTTAGCATTCTTGGCAGATGCACTGGCTCGATGCTCCTCTGCCTTTGCTCGTATGTAATCTGCCTCCGCTCGCTTCTTTTCTATTGCCACTAACCATTTGGGATATATACCTAGGAGTATAAAGATATTTTAGAGTACAGAATATGTTAATGTTATTAGCCATAAGATATTTCTGCCCATAAATATAGTGGCTAAATATACCAATGTTGGTACCAACTCCTTTAATTATTAAATAAAAAGGGTAAGATAAGTCAGTTACGAAATTTTATGCGATTATTGAATACTGCTAGGAGAATGTTTATACATATTAATATTTATAATTATTATTAAATATTAATATATAATTAAATATTAATATATACCTTTAAAGGCAAATAATTTTGAACAATAGTAAAATGTGATGTCATTAACAACGTCTAATGATAAGCCAGTGGTGTATCTGTTTTAATAAATAAATATGTGAAGATAGTTTCATAAAAAATCCTTTAATTTTGTATAATGATCATGGTGGTAATGATCATGTATTTTGATGTTATGTGCCACTTCTAACATTTTTTTTTATTTCAAGATGCAGAATTCTTTATTCAAGCATATATCTCAATCAACCAAAATTTACATGTTGGCCTCTGGATTTAATGAGATTTTAAGTAATGTGCTTACTTAGTACACAGTGTATCTTACCACATACAATAGGTTCTTCAGAAGCATCATCAGAGTCCGCATTAAAACCATCGTTAGAATCCACACTTTCATTGCTGTCATTATCTGCATCTGAAATATAAAAATCCCATACAATTTCACTTAATTAAATAGCTAACACATTAAACACTTCTCAGTTGCCAGGCTACAACATCTTTAAATACCCCTTCCTAAATGATCCAATGCCTCCTAAACATATACTTATGTTATATACTAGCTGTTGCCCATGACTGTTTCTACTCACAGACTATACTACAAACCATCTTACCTGACTGCCACAAACATCCCTTTCAAAAATAATTTGCTTGGTGCTGCAAGCATCAGCATTGGTTTTAAAAACTTGCAGTGTGCAAAACAGCATAATGATCTGTGGCATTTAGAAATGACTTTTATTCCATCTTTAAAGCTAGTTTAAAGATGGAATAAAAGTCATTTCTAAATAGGTATCCGTTATAAAATTAACCTTTGTCCAAATCTTATGATTGTAGCTTGCAGTTCAGGCTCTGTGACGATAAGTCAGAAGTGGGTGTAATTTCGTTTTTGGATAAATAGAAAATGTATAAATAAATATTTTTCACCTGAAACTTTTTCATTATCTTCACTCTCTGTGACTGCCCAGTTATTAGTAATGTATGATATAACTGGGGATTCGTGGGAGGCTTCCAATTTGACAACTGCTGGCAATTGATCCTATAACAAGAACACTTACTTGTTCAAACAAGAATTTCTTACTTAATTCTAATTATGAGTAAATAAAAGAAGGGGGCAGGTATCAGAACCCCCCTAGGCATGAGTAATAATAATAAGCCCCTTATCCTGAAGCTTTAAGTTTTTTTTTTTTCTTATTATAAGATGTACACTGAAGTGAGGGATTCACTTCAGTGTACCTTAAGGCAAAGGCCTCTTTTAATAACCTTTTAAATTTGAAGTTCATCCTCCCATCTCTTTCTTTGCCTTCCTCCGCTCCTTTTCCAGGATACCAGTCCATTACAATCTTACTCCATGTCTCCTGGGTACTTTGCATCATGTGCCCTGTCCAGCATAAATAGTAAGGGAAAAACTTAGACTAGTTAATCTATTTTATGAGTTTAGTGTCATTAATATTAAACTTTAACATATTATTATGCTACTTTATTCCTGTGTTTCCACTGGTTTTAGTCACGTCAGCAATAATGTGTATCCTATATATTAATCCAGGTCATAATCTTCCTGGGTACCAAAATTCATTAAATCATCAGTAATTGCATGAAAGAATAATAAACATGCATACATTCACTCAAACTTATGACTTTACAATATTTAAGTTAAAGTTAATCATTGATGGATTTATGGACTAATTTTGATTTGACGGGCAAGTTGATGGAAAATCATTTCATCTTTTCAGCATGATTCTGTGGGGCATATAAGATTTTTTTACAACAAAATAATACTAACAGAAACGGAATTATTACACAAGTCTATGGTACTCTTGACTCCAGTCTTCTTCTCAAAGTGTGGTCCAAGGATAACTAGGGCCCTCTTCTCCAATTTGGTCAGAGGCCTTATCTGCTTCTTGGCTGACGAGCCTCCCAGCCTCTTCGCCTTTTTTAACATGGTCACCTTGTTCTTTAGTTTGTTTTTAAAGTCACTCCAGTACTGAAAATAATTGGAAATGAGGAATGAAATGAAACAATAGCGAGCTTAAATTAATTAATAAAAATGGACTATTCCTTCAAGCCTTCTTTTTGAAAACCAATCGATGAACTATATACAAACAAACTGGTAAATGTCACCATAAATTAGATTTAGTAATAGAAGTTATTAAGAAGTTACTATAGATTACCTTGCTCCAACCATCCGCAGTTTTTTTGGCACCCGCGCGTGAAGTGTTTAAGATCCTGGTGAGATCGTTCCATAGTTTCTTAGAAGTGTGGCGCGCTTCCAGCGTCCTGAGACTTCCCGTCGCAAATTCTACGTGCTGCCCCATGAAATCTATGATGGCCTTCACTTGCTCAAAAGACACGTGACGCAATGAACCAGATATCTCCGACATAATAGTTTTTATATTTGCCAACTAAAATTGTTTATTTATTTTTATTTATCAATTATCAATAAATGACAACAACACAAATGTATCTCTTACAATCTGTCATTCTTGTTGTTGTCAGCTGTCATGTTCAGCACAGCTGATCGATGCTGTGTCTGATCTAAATAACATACCTATAACGCCATTATAAGATAAACTATGTTATTATTTTATATAAATAGATAAATACTCTAAAATTTTGTGTTATTTGTTATATAAAAAAATATTATGTCATGATATGTTGTTATAAATAATTAAAACAAACCTCAATAATGATATATTGTCTATACAAATACTATCCATGTTGGATTTGTCATAATTTCATAGCTCAGTTGATCCATGTATGCTAATTGCAAAGATGCTATGATCATTACGTACTAAATTTCATATGCTTAGTGATGTAATAACCGAGTATAACTTTATTTTCTTCTAATTTAGTAAATAGTATTATGGCAACAAACAACACCTGTCTAGTTGCGCGAGTGTGCGCAGAGAAAATTAAAAAAAATAAAAAAGAAAAGAAATGGCAGTAACTAGAGAGAAAGAAAATTGTTCAAGAAAAATTAATGGAAATATACCAGCATTATCCCTCAACAGTGACAATATGTCGACATCGACCGACAGCGACGACGTAGGGGACCCGAGATACGAAATACGGAACATTCAGAGTATAATAAACGTGACCCGTGAAAACATCGACGCGCTGAATGCGAAGTTCGCTGGCTTCCAGCATCCGCCGTCGCTCTACCTGTCCGAGTACCAGGAGCTGACGTCCAAGTTGCATAATTTAGAGCTTAGGGAACGGACTTTGAGGGACTTGTTGCAGTCCGAGTCAGATAGGAGCGAAGAGAACTCGCTGCACGAGGACGTTAAAAAATACGATACGTTGACTCGGCAACCGAAGGTATTCCTGCGGGCGCACCTGCCAAACCAGCAGCGCACCAGCGTGCAGGTAAAGGAGGGCGTCACGCTGCGGGACGCGCTCTCTAAGGCGCTGAAGTTGCGGAACTTGACTTGTGAATTGTGTGAAGTGGTTAGGACAGGCTATAATCAAGTGATACCATGGGATATCGATATTACGCTCATCGATACCGAGGAGGTCAGTTTTTGTTTACTTGTGTACAATATATAAGGTAAGAGTGTTATATATTTTGCCTTCATTCAATTCTATGCTAACATACTCTCAGGAGGCTGATGATAGAAATCTTTACATTTAGGAGTAACATCTTTGGGCCCAGATTCGTTTTCTACATAGAGCCTATGTAGTTACTGTAAAGTGGACATGTTTCTGTAATGAAATAAAAAAAATATTGGCTTGAAGGCTTAAAATAATTTTACCATTAATTGTTATTTTTATTTACTATTTTCTTAAGATACTTATTACACCATGGTATCTATTAAATTAAATATTCTATTCAATGTTAAGAAATTAAAACAAACATAAACCTATCTTAGAAAATAAACCTTAGCTTATTATTAAATACAAAACCAAACAAATGCCTTTTTTTTAAATATTAACTTTTTCTTTATTCTATAAGTATCAGTGTACAAAAAATAAAATAAAAAATAGTTATATGAAGGAAACTAAGATAACAGCTGTGAGATACTTATACAACTTTTCATCTGCATTTAAACTTTCACATTCACCGAAGCATGAGAAAGATTTCAGAGTTATTTATGTTTGGTGTTACAGTAATTAATGTGTTGTTGATGAGTTATGAGGGATAATTAGGCTACTAATTGTTAGGAAAATGGTTCAAGATAAATACAGGAATTAATTGAACAGTAATGTAAAATTTACGTTTGGGAGATCCTTACATATATTAAAATTAAAAGTTCTATAAGCTATATAGTTCTATATGTTCTATTTATTTGCAAAACAATGATTAAGTGCAAGTTCTGTAGAAATTATCTATTCAAAATGGCAAAATATCACGTTTGTTGTATGGAAGCCCTTGTATAATAATTTTATTCTGTTATTATTAAATATTTCTTGTTATAGTCGAAACAGAAGTACATCTTCTGCGAAAATTTAATTTGTCTAACTATCATAGTTCATGAAATACAGCCTGGTGACAGACAGATGTACAGCGGAGTCTTGGTTATAGGGTTCTATTTTTACATTTTAAGTATGGAACCCTAAAAAAGAAATTGTTCGGTGAAGTGGAAATAAGTAATAAAGGATTTTTTAAATAATTTTTGTCTGTATGAGACAGTATTGAAACAAGCATATTGAATTTCATTTAAATTATTGAAAACTTAGTTTGAGGTCATATGTTCAGGTAACAGTCCAGTATTTATTTTTATTAAAATCCGCTCTGATTTTAATAAAAACTTATTAATAAAAAAATTATGTAATTAAAATTGTGTAAATATATAAATCATGGGTTATTGCTAGTAGTATAAAAAATGTTGGATTCAATAGACGGCTCATTATGTTTCATGGTCATTAAACTTTTCTAATTTAATCTTTGTCTTAACATAATTAAAAAATGTATGTTATTTCTTAACAGCCAATTGTTTGTATCTTTCATTTATATTCTTCTTCTTGTCTTTAAAACTTCTTATTGCATTCATTAATTTTTAATGTTAATTTACATTGTCTGTAAAATATTTTGTTGTAGTCTTATGAATCTAGACTGACTTCATTAGTCTGTGATGAGGGGATGGTCCAAATAAGGTGCTGTTCAAAATTTCTAATTCAAAGTTATCTTACTTTAGAAATTTACTGTAATATGGATGAATAAAAATTTTATGAGGAAACCGATTTGTCTGGGAGATCTCTAGCATAATTCAGAATCATTGTGTAAGGTCTACCAAACTTAGTTTTGCCATATTTTTGCAGTAAATTTCCCAAACTGAGAGGAGATATGCCTGGAAACGTAACATCAATGACCTAAGACTATTACAATTAGAGTAAATAGGATTTATAGAGTTACCCTTGTATTGGATCAATTATAATATTATTTAGTGTAATTTAATTAAATCGCCAAGTACTTGCTAACTTCAGCCCTTTATTTATGGGTTTTTAACTATAATTAATTTTAGTGACATTATTGATTATTGTTTGGTGTTATTCTTGAATTGCACCACTCCCTGTCATCATCTGAATGTCATTGGAGGCAAACAAAGGTCAAATTCCAGAATATGGGGAGCAATATGTTATTGTGTAACATCAACCTACTGCAGTCATCACACACTTGCCAGGTGTGGTGACTATTGGCAAAGAATTAGGCCATATCCAGCTGTGGACCTCAAAATAATAATGGATGAGAAATGATATAGCCCAATCCTTACTAAATACTCACTATTGCTATAAATAATGCTAGAATCTTGAAATTGGCGACTATGAAATTAAAGGGAGGAAACCTTACAATTTTTTTTCGCTCAATCATTTATTTATATTATTATTACTGATTGTATTATTATTACTGATATATTATTATTATTATTATGTACTGAATTTCACATGAAAAACTTAGCTTGATCCATGTTGTAAGATACGTTGGATGAAATGATAAATGAAAAATAGGTCGAATAGGCGCCGGAAATAGGTCCGCGGAAAATACATTCTCAAAAGGAACCATCCGGACACAAATGATATTTGCGAACCAAGAAATGAAAAGTAAAGATCAGCGTGACAAGGCGGTCAGCATACCGGTCTGACGCGATAGGTTCCGCGTTCGTCGGCCAGATAGATATCTGAATGATGAATTTAGATTTCTCTTCTAGGACTTGATGTTCGTCTATTTGTCTTTTTGTATCCACGATGCAGAGAAAAGTCAAATGTGGCGCTAGGAGAATGGAAAGCTTGTTCTTGTAGTACCGGGACCAGAAAAGGGCTACGGTATGCGCTGCCTGTCGTAAGAGGCGATTGAAGGGGCTTTCGGGGTTGCGGACGGCATGAGTGGGAGCACGAACCATCCAGCCAGGCGACCCAGGGAAATACGACGGTATATGGTCGCCGGCCGCCGTATAAACCAGATAGCAGGCCCAGTCGCTCACCTGAGTGGAGGCCGATGGGGCAACGCGCTCAGAGGACTCCGGTTGCGTTCGTTTGGAGATCCGGGAGTCGTGTGAAGCGCCGAGGACGGCCACCTCGTGAACAAAAATAAAAGGGTGTCGAAAGCTAGCTACGAGAGTCGCATTTATTTATTCACTAGCGTATTTCAGCGGCTCCGTCCGCTTTGTTCATGTTTACTGCGGTAATAAGTATCGTATGTGTAATTCCTATATCTTTGCGCCAAATTTCAGCGAAATTTGACCAGTATTTTTTGCGTGAAATAGTAACAAACACACATACATCCTCACAAATATATACATTACTAGCTGAACCCGCGGTTTCACCCGCGTTTAAAAAAAATGTAATGTGTGAAATTTTTCGACTCAAGCAACGACTCCGCAATCCAATTTGATACTTACTTTATACTTGATATACCTTCCTCAAATGCGCTTAAACTCGATTTTTTCTTTTTAAGCATATGGTTTGCCCGTACATTGTTTCGGGATAAAAAGTAGCCTATGTAATTTTCTGACCCTTATGCGAACACTACAAAAAATCATGT
>DWNE01005736.1:0-13694 GCA_018249875.1 Cecropterus toxeus | reverse complement strand
GGCCGGGAATCGAACCCGGGAACCATTGCGCGTCAGACCGGTATGGTGACCGCTCGACCACGCGGGTCGTCAAAGATAAAACAAAGAATTATAAGAATGAAGTAGCTAACGACCATGCAACCCACCTGCTGCCAGGTGGTAGCACCTAGTAGTGGTGCAATGAGCGCTTACAAAAACTAACTTGAAAATTTAAACGATAGAGTTCTTTAAGATTTGACTCCGGAAGTACCACCGTTATTTCTGCATAATAACAACAGTGTTATGCATAGCTGTATTTCGTTCAGAAAGATATAGAAAGCGAAATAAAGGTACTTATTCGAGGAGTTCCAACTTAGTTCTCAGAGTTAGTAACGCATCTGTGGTTATCCTCAGGGGTCTCGGGTCTTATCTGGGAGTTCATTACTAATGGGTATTGGAGTCTTTGATGGAACTCCTGGTGGTTCTTCTGCTTGAAGACTTTTTTAGAGGACCTTTTTGTAGTCGACAAACGTCAGTTTTGTTCTGGATTTAGCACAAGATTAAAAAAAATGAAGATTAGTCGGCATTTTTTTCGCTGATCTCCGCTTACCTCTTTACAAACGAAGCTTCACGTTTTCATATCAGTGTACCCTTTGCAACCAAACGAAATAGGATTGTTAGAACTTTTAAAATATAATATAATGTAATTTTAATACTACTATAACAAATTAAAGATAATATATGTAAATAAATAATACCAATTATATTCAATCAAGACAGTAATTACGACAGTAGCGCCACCACGGCTACTGAAGTAAGCTCCGTGGCTCTAACTAGCGGAAAATGGGCGAACTAATTACTCCCATGGAAGAATATTTTAAACCTGAAGCTAGAAATTCTTAATGGAAAAGCAAGATGGCGTGAATGTAGCCTAGTTGAACGAATACTTGCTTGTCACATTTTGGTTTTAGTATTATAGGTATATTAATGTCATTTTTTAGCATTATAAAGTATTGTACCTATTGTGTGGTAATTATTCTTTATGTGAGAAATAAAGTTCATGAAAATATTTTATTGTAAACATTATATTATTATTAGGATTCTTTAGCCACGTTACTTAGGGAGTTGTTTAATATTGAGTTTTGGCAACCTTACTACTTTTGTTAGAGGCACAGATGCCAGCAGATGACAACTCGTACTCTTCTTGCTCTATCTCAAAAGTTGCGTTGGGCTAAAAATGAAGGAAAAACACAAATTTTACTTTACTTTCAATATACGTACTCTTTTTCTACATTTTTAGCCAATGTACTTTAATTGCGGAAAAAAGTTGGCAACCCTATGTCCAATAGCTATTATGTTCGCTGATATTATTATTCTCACGAATCTATTGGTTCTTGGGGTAATTTGTCCCTTATCATACTACTGGGAGTTACAGTCTCAATGGTAATTTGCCTGAAACTTTCTTATGTACTGTAATACTCCGAACTTTAGATAGGTGAGGGTCGGGGTATAATTTTTATATATAAATTATTTTAAGTAGGCCCGAATTGAACAAAATAGCAAATTAGAAAATATTTTTTATTTAAATCCTAAATTATACAGATATAAATCACTAGCCGATTCATCGATTTTGAAATTGCATAAACTATCATAAAATGTAACAAAGTAGTTTGACTCAGAATTTTTTTGACTGCCGCGAAATACCCTCTCAACATGCTAATATTATTATTTGTAGAGGAAATGAGCTTTTCTGTATATTATATACACTAAGTATATTAAAAAAGAAATTGTAAATGGAATATCGCGTAACTTCGGGTTCTCGTAAGCCGGGGTACCGTAAGTCGAGGTATTACGACGATGGACGGATTTATCGACGTTATAACACGATTGTAGCGCTTGCAGCGCAAAGCGATTTCCTATGACCAAGGAACCACAATACACACGTATAGGACTGAAAGCGTCGCAGTTAAGTGTATTAAGGTAAATTACGACATCGTTTCAGTAAAATTTCGTGGCCTCCTAAGAACGAACAAGAAGATTTTTTCTTAACGGTAAATCGAAGTGAATGTTTCGTAGCACCACAGTTTAGCAAAGTAGGTACAGTAACCGGTGAGACGTAATACTACCTACTTTACTGTTCTGTGGTAGCACTGTGAGCATAATGCTCATTGTAGCCCTCAAGTAAGGGATAACTAAGATTGTAAGGGATAAGGAGACTTAATCCTAAGGATTAAGTTTATGTCCCTGCCTTCTATACCCTTCAAACTAGAACACGGCAGAGTTTTCAATATGGAAGTGGTAAACGAGCTTACAGTCTATCCAACGATAAATGGCCGCCCATGGACATCGGAAATCAACTCCAGATAAGATCAGAGTCTTACCTGACCACGGTCCATGGACATCTGATATCAACCCCAGATAAGACCAGTGTCATCCTTGAGATTAGACACAGATGCGTTGCTATTCTTGAGAACTAAGTTAGCAAACCTTGAATAAGTATATCTCCCTTAACACCAGTGGCGTAGCGAGGGGGGGGGGGCGGAGGGGTGGTCCGGCAGCACATTTTGAGGGGCAAAAACAGATTTGGAGGGCGGCAAAAACAGATTTGGCAACCTTGTTTCGTCACCAAGTTAGGTATTGTCGTTTTTTTGGTCGTCAAGTTAGATACTGTCGTTTTTTTGGTCGTCATATTGTCGTTTTTTTTTTGTCGTCAAAATTTGTATAATCTGTGGCGAGTTCAACTTCCGCCCTGGGCGGCGTAAGCCCACCCTACGCCACTGCTTACCACAGTCTTCAAACTTAAGCACAGCAAGGTAAAATAATTCTTTATATGGCGCGGTAAAATAGATGCGGCAAAATAGGTGTAGCTGTGGTGCTTACGGTTCAACCACAAAGAGGCCTATCACCTTAGAAGATAAATATTCTTGTCACAAGAGATTTGACCGCTTATTATAATCTGTATTACTTTCCAAAAATTAATCACATTTTATTTGTTGCACACGCTTTCCAAGTACTGTGGGGCTCTTTATACGGTACGTAATATGTACATTTTTTACTAGTACCTAGTTAGTTACTAGTAGTTTTATCACTACACGTGGTCATTTCTCTGCAAAAAAAATATTTTTATTACGTGTATTGGTATAAGATGGACTTAAGTAACTTATTTATTTGTTAACATCTCTCAGTTGAGATATTTCAAAATTGTACGTAGGTATATTGTTTTAGAAATTGCTTTGGCGGAGTTCAAAGTTATATCATCTATTACAGCTCTTTTATCACGTTGGAGTAGCAAACAAGCATGCAATCCACCTGGTGGTAAGTAGTCTCTGCCAACTTTGGACATATGTAAGCTACTTCATATAAATAGGGGTTCTATCTGAAGTCAATCAGAGATTCTTTGCTACTCTTGAGGGGTAAGATGGTCGTCTCATATAAAGTGATCAGCCACCATATCATCGTAACGCAAGAACTGCTTAATGCTAGAAATGGGTTTTTAATGATACGTTTGTTTATCCATACGTAGGAACGTATGGATAAAGGGGTCAAATTTCAGGTCAAAGTGCAGGCTGAGCAGGAGCGCAGCCTGCACTTTGACCTGCATCTTTCTGTATTTTGTATTGACTTTAAACTCCCAATGAATTACTATGTTAGCTGCCTGTCAGACAAACACATTTAAATAATATCATGTTACTTCGTGTCGTATATAAATCTTAATCTTTATGTTGTCTAAGCACATCCATTCCTATCACTGATGATTATTGCCGCATCCAGGCTTCCTGTATATAGGTCGTATCGCACTCATGGTACCAGGTGTTCTTCCGGCCTTAACATCGTATCGTACCCGTTCCGTCGTCTACAAACGTGCCTCCCGATGAACCGCGTCTCTCCCGATTCCCGACGCATTTCTCGTTAGCTTCGCCGGCCGCCGCGCGTCCTATTCGCTATAGTGCACGGTATAAGATGCCGGATAATGCTGATAAGAACTCACAGGTGAGTTGGGAGTTTTATTAGATCTGGTAGCTTTAAAAGAATATTTAAAAATGTTAATTTTTTTTTTTTAAGTCCTTTTATGTTAATTATATATTTTCAGTTTAGTGTGGAAGTGGGAGAAAATATGTGTTAGTATGTTTTAAAGACTTGAAAGTTTCATATATACTTATGGGAACTAAATTTTATTAAATATATAAAACAATACGACCTGTGATAAAATAGTAATCATTTTTTTTGATACTCCTGATATTTAGTTATGTACTAATTAAAATTAACTTTTGTGAATTGCAAATTATTGTCAATTTTCAAAAGATCTATTTTTGAAACAGCTGATTTTATATAGGGAGAACTTTTAAACTAAGTTTGAAAATTTAGTGTTTTTTTGCAAATTTTGGAATAAAATGAAAGCTTTTAAGTTGTCAATTTATCACATTTTCGAATTTATAAACCTGCTACGTTTATGTACCAAAACACACCCACGTAAATAAAGATTTTGTAAAGAAGCAATAAAAAATAGGATATGAAAAAAATAAAAAAATCTTTTCATTATGTTTGCTACAAAAGGAAAATTCATGTGGGGTTAAATATCTCTATCCATTTATCGAAAAATCGCACACGTGTGAAATCTTATTAGTTAGTATTATAAACGCGAAAGTTTCTGTGATTAAAACTTTTACGCAAACACTACTAGTTGGATTTCGCAAGGGATATTTATCACTATGGTAAGCGGGCGGAGATACGAGAATAATCTAGTTAGGGTTCCGTAGCCAAAGGGTAAAAACGGAACCCTAATAATAAGACTCCTATGTCTGTCTGTCACCAGGCTGTATCTTATGAACCGTGATAGTAGTCTAGTCATTTGAAATTTTTACAGATGATGTATTTATATTGCCGTTATAACAACAAAGACTAAAAACAGAGTTAAATAAATATTTAAGGGCGGCTCTTGCCTTTTTCATAGATAATGATACGGGATTCTTTGTGTGCGAATCCGACTCGCACATGGCCGGTTTTTTTTTCTAAATGATTTCGTGTTAAAATTGCGTTAACAATAATTTACCTCGTATCTATAAATATCAAGAGGGTTCTGTTAACTCGGTAAACTGGAAACAAAACCCATTTAGAAGTACGATACTTTAAGCGCTTTAACGGTTCTCATTTTGGGCATTTTCCCTTGAAATTGGTATTCTATGTATTTACTTAAACTTTATTATTGAGAAGGGTGAAATCTGTATTGAAAGCTTACTTCCTTCTTAAGTTTTCTGAAACAAACGGTTATTACTTTGTTGTTTGTGTTTGTACTGATAAAATAATAAGAATAATTTAATGTAGGAATTCTGGTATTAAATAATGAAAGTAAGTAAGTTATTGACTGTTATCAAACAAATGTTTAAAATTTAATTTAATTAAACAATATTTTAAATTAACAATATCTAGTAGGCGAGTTTAGAGCTCAGTAATGGACTTTATGTACTCATAATACTCTAATATAAATAAAAATAGTAATTGCACATAGTAGTTTAAACTACGGAACCCTTAAATAAAAAGCTGCCTATTAGAAGTGACAAATTCTTCCGCATTTTAATTTCTTCCCAATAGAGCTTAACGATCTATAGCGATAAGGTGAGTGTGTGCAATTCACACAAGGCAGAAGTGTATTTTAATAATTATAAATAATAAAATATTTGATAAAAGGATATTACATCACATGCTTTAGAAAATCGTTTAAGTTATCTACAAAGTTGTAAAGCTACAAAGCAAAAATCATTAGTGTGTTTTAGAGTGGTACAGTGTGATCTCGTTGTACTGTCGACAACTACTTACGTAACGCTTCTTTTTACCCGACTGCGTCAGAAGAACGGTAATGTTTTTTAAAGCGTATGTATGTCTGTATGTATTTATGTATGTCTATTACTTTAGCACGCGCTACAGCCCAAACGGTTTGACGGATTGTGACGTATGACACATCATTACAATCCGTCAAGCTGTTTGGGCTGTAGCGCGTGCCAAAGAAATGGACAAACATACAAACAAACATACATACGCTCGAGAAATATTACCCACATTCTGACGCAGTAAATATATAAGAGGTCAGCTTGGCGAGACATTTCTGTTTGGCCAATTGCGTTCCTCCTACAGCTCCTTGTTTGTTAGGTCTTATTTTTAGCCTAATAGATAAGCTGATTGCGCGATAAGGTCAATTGGCTCGATGGTAGACCAGGTACCTATTACGCGGCCTTGATTGATGTAAAGTGCATTTCAATGCAATCGTTCCCAGCTTAATAGATTAATGGAGGCTCTGTTGTGGATCATTAACTGAAATGGTCTTACTTTTATACTTACACTTTATATAGAAATAGCATACGAGCATGCAGTTCACATGTTGGTGACATGTTGGTGACTCCTCATGGATTTCTGAAAAAAAAAACCAGTTCAGATCAGAATCTTACTTGAGGTTAGACATGGACGTATTGCTGCCCCTGAGGACTAGGTTGGAATGCTTTCGAAAAGTATATATCCCTTACCACACCCTTAAGAACAGAACACAGTAGGGCATAATACTGCGATTAGTGGGCAGAAATAAGTTTCGTGAAATAAATTTGTTTAAAAAGTGTTGCGATTATTAGACAGAAATAGGTTTCTTGAAATAGAATTGTTTAAAAATTGTAGTGATGTTCAGTGGCAGAATAAGAAAAGAATAAGAAGTTTAAAGAACTCTATTTGGTTCGAGTCCGGTAGCAGCACCGGTACATTTATTTCTGCCTAATAACAATAGCGTTTACGCATTGTTGTGTTCTGGTCTGAAGGGTACGGTAATGGAAATCCGAGGCGTTCCCACTTAGTCCTCAGGCGTAACAACGCTAGAGGACTAAGTTAGAACGACTCGGATAAGACTGATCTTATCTGGGCTTGAAAACCCCATGGGTGGTAGTCGCCACGTACTATCAGTTGAGGTCTGGAGCATAGTAGCTAGCCCCACACTGCTCTGATATTTACGTCCATTTGAGCTCCCAAAAATATACCGAATGCTATTTATCTAATGATTCAATAGAGTTAATGGCTTAACGTTTCTGGATGAAGGAAGTGCGCATAAAGTTTGCCGCTCGCGGTCATCTGACAACTTCCGACCGCGCCCAAGATTACCGGGTAGGTCAACTACCATCAACACAAATTGCCTATGAAATCTTTTGGATATAATTGTAACTAGCAAATATTTAATGAATTTTATTATTTTTAAATTAATATGTAATGACACCCTTCTTTCTTCTGATCCCAACAGTGGGATAGAAGTGGGAGAAGTGAAATTTAATAATAAACATCGATTATGTTATTACTGCAGGCCATATTCCAACATTTTATTTCGCAAATACTAACCATTAGCTCTTTTTTATGCTACGAGGTGAAATCGTTAGCGTGTTTCAGAAAAGCATAAAGCGCTATCTAGTTGTATGTTTCTGATCGTAGTTGATGATGATAGAAGCTACAGCCCATACGACTTCCCTTTCATGTAAATAAGAATGTTGCTATTCAATAATTGCGATTGCGGACGCAAGCGGGAATAGGTTACTGCCGCCCATGGACTGTAAGCGACTTCATATAGAAAAGGGGTTCTAACTGAAATCGATCATAGATGCGTTGCTACTCTTGAAGACTGAAATGATCCCTTCAAATATAAGTGACCTGGCAACCACAGCCTTCTAATGAAACCTTAGAAATAAGTATGGAGGTGGTACCTCTCCGGTGGAGCTACGCTGGTTCTACCACCTAGAAATTATGAGTTTTGTCGATATAGTAATACTAGTTTATTTTCGTTTTGATTTTCCGTTTCAATAATGTTCACCACGTTAATGTTTCCTATTTGTTATTCTAGGTCATAAATTTATCTGTGTGCCTTAACGAAAGCCGACCAGTAGTTTTTGCGTGAACGAAAAACAAACGTAGGTATATCTTAATAAGTTCGCATTTATAATATTAGCAAGACTTCTTATGGCCGTTCAAAAGCATTTTATAAGACCAAACGTATAGCAGAGGAAATTGGATGATAAATGGTACATACATATGTACATCAACTAATAATTATTATACAAAAGTTTCCATCAATACCAGCGTTAATGGAAACCACACCTAGTAATTTAGTAAAAGCACCATTCCGATGCAAATATTTAAATTCCTCGTGTTTAATGTTCAACGGCGTATTTGTACGTCATTATGGGATGAGTGCACTCTACGCGAGCAACGGAATGGAAAACTTTAAATAAATAAATTGTATATTTATTTCAGTTGGAACTATGTGTACAAAGTTATCATTTAAAAAAATATTTTTTTTTTATAAAAATGAAGTAGCAATCCAGCATGCAGTCTATCTGATATTAAGTGGTTACTGCCGCCCATATATTTCCGTAAGAATCTTCATATAGAACAAGGGTTCTATATGAAGTTGATCACAGATGCGATGCTACTCCCGAGGTCAAAGATGGTCGCCTATTATATAGTGAGCCGGAAACCACTATCTACGTTATATGACATCTATTTCTAGCGTGAGTTTTTGGATCTTAATTTTTTATCAGGTGTTTTCGGGATCAGTTCGTCTTTAAATCGTTCTTCGAAAAACATATCATTCCTTAAATTAGTTTGCACGACCGACAAATGTATGGACAGAAAAAAAACGGGATTACGTGTTTTGTTACCTTGTACAATCGTGATAAAAAAATTGAAATGAGAAACAGATCATTCGTTATTCTTTAATATTGTTATCGGCCTTTAGATTTCCTTTTCTATGAACTTACACGCTTGTAAATCCGAAATTAGTTGTAAAACAGATAGATTCAAATAATGTTTTATATACCTACAAGTGGCATAACAATATTTCGAAAGGTCTCAAGAGGCACACGGGCTTTCCTGCTCGTACTGCGTAAATCCAATTTGCCCCAATTGCGTTAGCCCGAGTGGAATTCCCACTGTCGCACATAAAACTACGGGAAAATTGGTACAATGGAGGAATTTGGGACCAATCCATGTTTGAACTCTAGGGGATGTGGATAAACTCGCAATCACTATATTTTACGCCGTACTATATCCTAAAAGTTTCGCGTACCCTTGTGTATGATATGCACGAGGCCCTAGATGTTTTTGGGACAATTTATGTGAATATTTTGTCTGTATCATTTGCCTGAAATTTCGGACACTGCATCAAGTGAATTCATGGATGTCCGTTTTTGGTAAGAGACATTTTGTCAATAAACTGAGACAGAGTAACTGTGTAGCAATAGGCCTGTTTGAAGGATTTTATTTTTAAAATTAAAAATTAATTAAAAAATGATTCATTGATAGGATATTTCATTGACGATTGGCATATGGATGTAGTAATTTGTGCAAAATAATCAGGTTTTTTTGGTAAGGTAAGTTTAAGAATAAACTGCATTACAGTAAGAATAAACCTTTTCTAAAATTAAACAGTAAAGAAATGAAAGTTAAAACAAAGCGGTTAAACAAACGAATAGCTAGTCTTGAGAGTTCCATAAACATTTTAGAATAACACAAAACTAGTCAGTATCGCAAGGAAATATCACAATTTTGAATTTTGTTTTCCAGTACACAAGCGCATACCATCCGAACCAAACATTAATTGTGCGTATGTTTTGGTCTATAATAATTTTAATAGCTGCACCAAGCTCTCGGAAATGAGCCTGACGTCTCAATATGAAATAACAGAAGTTATAGGCGTCGTAAACATGCCGGCAGTTACGTTCTTAGTTGTCATTTCGACACCATGTAACCCAGATATCACGAAAATAGCTTCGGATATTTTATTTTCTATAACGAATACATCAAAAATTAACGCGTTGTCGACGAAATAATCATGTAAGTTGGTCCTGTGTACACACCTTGTTGGAGTTTACTTCTTAAGAATCGGATTTTTGATATAAGGCGCCCGGTATGAGAAAAATATGTGGAGTAAAATCAACTAAACGAATGACCTCGTTACGTTTTTGGTGTGAGCAGTGCAGCTAGATAGTGGGTAGTGTGTCTCACTCTTACTGATGACAAAACAACTTATAGTGGGGGTACGCTCTACGCACGATCTGGCTGCACTGGTTGTGAGTGTATTAAGACGTGTATAGAGTATGCTGCAAAGCGACTATATCTATATGTTATTGAGCTTGTTTATATAAATGTTATAAAATCTTAATTTAATGTTATTGCGCCTGTTTAAACAATCGTACTTAAAAGTTAACTCCAGTAGTGCGTCGTAGCTGACACACACATTTATATTTTAAGAATGAAGCAGCAAACGAGCATGCAGTCGACCTGATCATAAGTGGTTACTGCCACCAATAGATATCTGTAAGCAATAGTGAGTGAGAGCCATTTAAAATTTTTCACTATTTTACGAGGTATTTCTCTGACACACTATATGCTTCTATAGTATAAAAATAAATTGCTAGGTGTAAATATGTGCAAATTTCTTCGAGAAATAAACCTAAAACAATAACCTACCCATAATTCTACTTTCAGAAATTTTGAACACGCGAAAGTCGAGCTGCAATTTTTAGCAGATTTTTTCGCCATAAACATCGAACGTGTAAACACGGCACCGATTTATTCAGTGGAAACTGAAGAGCCATTAAGGCAACGTAGTGCTCATGTCCAGCGTTGAAAATCCGATTAATCGACATATTGACCTGGAATTTCAAGTGCACGTTTTAATATAAGCAGGTTAATGAGTTATTTATTAAATAACATACGTATAACTCATTCGTAGAAGCATTTTACGCATTGTGGCAACGTATATGGTGTTGGCTTTGGTAATGCTGGTCTACACAGTGTTGGTTTCGAGGGCGACCACTTCCGCGGGAGCTTTCTGGCCGGGTCTAACCCCCGACCATCTGGGGGACGGCCGTCTGCTCGTCAGGGAACGACGCACGAAGTCAGAAACTCCCACTAAACAGTGGGAATGGTATAATATCTTTTACATTTTTACATTGTATTACAATGTTCAATAAACATTGTATTATTGTGTATAAAGGTTAAGGATCCGGGAGGTACTAAGTCTCCTTGAGAATTGCCTGGGTAAAGAGGGGTACCCCTCGAGGCCCGAATATCCTTGTCCTACCGCCCTTATGTCGACTTAGCCGTAGCATATGAGAGTCCGGTAGGTAAAACGTTCCGAGGAGTAGTACAGAGCTAGGTATATATTATGTCATGC
The DNA here is from genome assembly GCA_018249875.1 of Cecropterus toxeus. Classification (NCBI taxonomy): domain Eukaryota; kingdom Metazoa; phylum Arthropoda; class Insecta; order Lepidoptera; family Hesperiidae; genus Cecropterus; species Cecropterus toxeus. Next base: position 2,539 of record DWNE01005736.1, on the reverse strand, counting down.
ACGGCTGTGACCATTTTAAGGTGCTTCTCGCTACTTCAGTCTTACACCATGGGGTGGATATTGTAACGCTTTCTATACTTATAGCTCCACACTAGGATTTTCCCCTGTGTCGTGGGTGCCATGACACATACAAAGATGAATACACAAATACCCAGAGACCCAGTGCAGAAGTCTAATTTCATCATTTAGATTTCTTGACTGTCTTGATCCAGATGTGTGGCCGAGGATCGAACCCGGAACCTACTGCGTTTCAGACCTTTACGGTGACCGCTCCGCCACGCGGGTCGTCAAATTGCTTGTCCTTTTGCTACTTTGATCTTATAAAAAAATATATAATCTTAATAATCAATGATATCAGTCGTCTTGTGACTATAGTGGATGGTTTGAAACATTTTTCGTTGACTAGTCATCAACTAGTAATCTGAATTAATTTTTATATCAGTCCGTATAATATCTTTCGTCAACCTACGATTTACAATCTCGTATTTTATGCGAACCAGTTGTTAACGAAACATCGGTTTTATCCATAGAAGTGCAACTTTAGTTAAGCAATTATTTCTGTTTTAAAAAGTAATAGAAATATTTGCCAGATGTTAGAACAAATGCCGACCGGGAAGGTAGCCACCACGACTTCTAAATCTAGTGTGAAGAAATTCTTGCGTTTCGGTAGAAGTGTGAGGTTACTGGCTCATTCAAATATGAGGTGATTATATTGGTCCTTGAGAGTAGCAACGCAACATTAATCGACCTTAGATAGGACACCTGTCTTATATGAAGTTACGGGTGTTACAGTTACAGGTGTTCAGGTTGACTGCATGCTCGTTTGCTACAATATTCTGATAAAAAGTGACATCTAAGCCAAGTATGTATCTTGAGCCATTCAGGCATGACTTGCCTACTTTGACCCATTGTCTACATCGACCCTCTGGGCACAGATGGTCATAAAAAATTGACTACAGCTTTTAGCAAATTGACTTTTCACACCTTTTCAATTTTTGGCTTCTCAGTGATTCCAATTTGGAACTTCGGTAGCTGGTTGTAATTCCGATTTTAACCACAACGCTTATACCACTTTTACCACCTAAAACTACCGTGGTGTGGAGGAATTACTATATTATTGTGATTTGTGTAAAAAGTTAAACAAACATACCTATTTAAAACTACTATTTAAAAATATTTTTTTAATTCGAACCAGTAAAGTCAACAAACTCTACTGCTTTATAATATTATTATAGAAGTATAGATATTTTCTGCTTGTTTTTTGCCTTTAAAGTAACCTTAATTGTTGGTTCTAATTTATTATCTAGTATGATTTATAGTTTTACTTGTATTTCCATACACAAACTTCATAAGTAAGTACATAAAACAGATGTTTGCGCAGAAGCTGAAATATTACAGACTGACTTAAGGCCGTTATTCCCCACTGACCTATTGATAGGTCCTAAAATAATCCAGTCGTTGTATTGTTTCGTATCTTGTTTATCATATTATGTATCACACATATGATGTGATGCTTTCTGTTTGAAAATTTGCCCTTGTGCTCAAAAACGTAGTGATAGCCTAATGGCTGAAATTCGGCCTCTCAATCGAGGGTCCAGAGTTCAAATCTCAGGAACGACTGATTTTTGTAAATTATGTGCGTATTAGAAATTAAAAATTAATTATTACTGCTTTACGGTGAAGGAAAACATCCGGAACATCAGGAAACCTGCACACCTGAGAGTTCTCAAAAAAAAAAGAGTTCACACTTGGTTAGTGCAGTGATCACCCGACCCGCGTTCAGCAGTTTAGGGATGTGTCTTGGCTGGGAAAAAATCGATTTTTATATTAATCGATTTTATATTTTAATCTAACAATCGATTTTCCAAAACTCGATGTATATATATATATATGAAACAAAAAACACATTATAAACAGTCGAGTTTTTGTTTTAATATTTTAAATTACTAAGTAGTATCATCTTATGATCAAATATGCACTGGTGCGTATAACTCTGCGCGATTAAATTCTTTACATTTAGACAAGTTAAAGCTTATCGATGTTTATATATAGGCGCGGAAATTCTTTTCTCGTCGTATTTTTAACACGCGTCCGAATGCATCTGACGCGTGGGACGCATAAACTAAGTTTTATTTTTTCCACGTTATATTAAAACATGTAAGTCGTATATTTAACTAGTCAAATAAATTGATATATATATTTTGTATAGGCTTACGGAAGCTTGCAAATCGTTATAATATTTTTGCTCGATTGCGTCAGAACGAGAGTAATGTTCTTCGTTCGATTGTTTTTGGTGCGCAAACGGCTTCACTGATTGTAACATAATAATATGACCTATCTTTACTATTGTGAAATTTGTTTTCATAAAAAAAAATAAGATTTTTGTTTTAATAATATTTTTTAATACTAACTACCTACTACCAAATCCCAACACGATCTCGAGAAATATATTTCTTACTACTTTACTTAGGATTTTATTTTTATAACGAAATTGTAAACAATATGGCTAAAACATATCTTTTCTATGTCTGGGTTGTTT
>DWNE01005735.1:0-13695 GCA_018249875.1 Cecropterus toxeus | reverse complement strand
GAGATTATTGGCTCTGCAATATTTCCACAAATACTAGTTTTCTAAGAATTTAATATTGGATTTATAAATCGTAATTTCCGTACATAATCCGACAGTTTAATCACAATCGCCATATACATATACTTTGGTCGTTGTGTCTACCGTTTTTCGTTTTGTGCTTGTACGAGTTCATTACGTCTCCTAAAAACAATCATTGTTATTGTATACGTTACGCTCAATATTCCAAAATACATTGTAAGTTACAGCCGAAATTTAAAATTTATACGTGAAGTATGTTGCAATGAATAGACGAAAACGTAAACAATTATTATATTTAGAACACTTATGCACTCGTACTAAACGCCTTGTTCTATTTATGTTTAACTTTGGCGTTGTAAGGATTTTGTTATTGAGACGCTTGTAATAAACAAATTGGTTATCATAGACAAACTTTTCAGGTAACAAACTTAGCTGAGTTTAACTGTAGGTACATTATTCGAATCTGCACTAAAAACGCTTACCACGCACAAACGTACATATCCTCATGACATATATTAATATTAACAACATATTTGTTTTGAGAAGTTTTAACAGGTGGTCTACCACTAGAGTTATACTTCTGTGGGCAAACTACTACTAACTCAGGATCTAACCTATATATGTAGTTTGCTTGCAGAAGTACGCGCAAAAGGATTTGCGCACATATCAATTAATAAATCAAATGGAATAATTTGTCCTTCGCATTTTGGATCACGAGCGTGACTTGCAGTCGCCGAAGCTGTACAATCCACATTAGCTATCGGAAGCCGAACTTTCCCAAGCAATGCTCCAGCTGACATACGAATCTGAAGCGCATTCAAAAGTGATTCCAAGTTTCTCGCAATGAAAGCCGAAACACTTAATTGAGCGGAGAAGCTGCCGTTACGGGCCGAGTACACTCGAATTATTTGAGGCGGAAAGTTGCTCGGTGGAAGAGGTGAAGAAGTTCATTATACATTCAGATTTCCATTTGTGTGCCACTGAGTGGATTCCTCCGAAAAGTTACAGTTTAAGATTGATTTCACCAGCAATCTCGGTACTTTAATAGTTTTCCCGAAGTTTCTGTTTGAATAAAATATTGAAGTGAAAATATAGGTGCCGGGTAGGGGTCTTTCATGGTTGTTTTTAACGAACTTACCACATTTTGATATGGCGTAAGAAATGTCGATTTCAATAGACTATTTCTATGGGAGGAAGATTCGCTAAGCAAATGTTTGGAGACTGTAAAAATCTTATGTATTGGTCTATATCATTATATTACAATTTCATTGCTATTATACAGCTGAATAGTTTGTTTGGTTTAACTTGCTGATCTCAGGACCTACTGGTTCTAAAAAAAAAATAGTTTTTATCTTCAATAGTCCATTTATTGAGACAAGCCTTAGCTTAAACCTATAATTATAACATCACGCTATGTTTGTTTCTGTAATAGCGGGTGACACCGGAACACGGCTGGTAGTAAATATTGATCATAGTCACTGGCAATAATTTCAAGTTACAAGGTTTAATAAGTTCCATAAAGATAACGACTGGGAGCAACCAATTAAAGAGTTGCGAGAGCTTAGACGCCCTCTACGCTCCTTGAGCCTTAGCAGAGTCAGATCTTCGAAAAACATGTTATATGATTAATATTGCTAATCAGACAATATTTTTCAAGCTAAGATAGATCGGTACATTACCCATATTTCGGAAAGTCTGAAACGCTATGAGAGTCGACAATAAAAGAAATAAAACATTTAGACATTACAAATTATACAGTGTATCTAATAATAAAAACAAGTTGGATTAAATTAGCAGAAAATTAGAAATACGTAGTCAATCTAAACTAAAGGTGTATGTATCGGATGGTCATCATCCCGTCCACTAAAATTATTAAACACATTAAAATCCACTGCAGGACATAGGCCTTCCCTAATCTGCGCCACTCCGACCGGTCCTGCGCCATCTGAATCCATCGGTAGCCTGCCATCTTCTTCAAGTCATCAGTCCACCTGGTCGGGTAGTGGCCTTTCTCAATAACATTCGGTCCAGTAGCGTCTAAATCCTACTGATATAACACTAAGACGATACAACCACTCTTTCTTTCACCCTTCAGACCAGAACACTGCTGTTATTAGGCAGAAATAGGCGTGGCGGTGGTGCTTCCAGGATCGAACCACGAAGAGTTCTACCAACAAAATGCTCGTGTACTTCCATGCTACACATATAAAAGGTAACTATATCGGTTAACATTCACGCTGCGTATTTCTTGTTAAGTTTTACTTGGTGGAGAACGCAATCATGCTGTTACGACGGGAGCGGCCGTAAAGAGACTAGTTGGAACTTTACAGTCCCGGTACGGTAAAACGTTTGCGATTTAAAATCTTGTCACACTACAACGTATTACTTTTTTACACCTCTAGAAATGAAAAGTGAATTGCTTCACGAAACTGTTTTACTATTGCACCTGTTGTTAGGAGACCCTTGAAGGTTTGTCTTGTATTAAAGGCGTATATGTCGTGTCTAAGGTGACATACTATATGGTGGTAGGTACGTCACACGGTGGTATTGTAAGAAAATGTTAAACCAGGTGGAAGAATCAGTGTAGTTCGACCGGGGAGATACCACCGCCACAATTATTTCTAGAGTGAAGCAATTCTTGCGTTTGTTGGAAGGGTGCGTTCGCCGAATCACTTTTATATAAGGCGACCATTTTAGTTCTCGGGAGTGGCAACGCATCTGTGATCGACTTCAGATAGTATCTCTGTTGTATGTGAAGTTGCTTACAGAAAAAAAATCTGACAATTTGTAAGCGCCCCCGTACGCCTATACAGTCGATCATAACACTTAGCATTCTTTCCTCAAATCCTAATCCTGAATAGAACACATTTAAGAACATTTTATTTCCCTATTTCTTTCTTATATCTAACATAAAAAATTATACATATATTCAACGTAGCTCACGATGCGATTTTTTACAAATACGCAACAAAATTCCCAAAAGAGTAAAACAGACGGCCCTTAATTGGTTCGATAAGTCTTTCTTTTGCGTACTAAATTTACGAGTATACTAAACGTCTTACACGTCAGTTAGGATAATAATATTTAATTAGACAAAGTTAAATAACGTAACTTAATATTAAAGCTTTATAAAATAACATTTCATACGTGAATTTATCAAACCGAAGAAATTCACATTCATAATAGCAGTACGTGTCTTCTAGGATAATCTGGATAAAACATCGTGTAAGTACGAATAGTAGGTATTAAAGATATTCATCTTATCGATATCAAAATAAGAGATTCCAGATAAATCCACGAAAACATAACTCTTATAAAAATAAAGATTATTGGCACACAGAAATCGATTGTCACATAGCTAACCATGTTATCCGTGCTTGTCTGCGTTGTCACAAATTGGAAATAGAATGTGACAAAAACGTGCGTCACGCAATGGCAGGCCTGTAACGAATTTACGAGAACGTTACGTCACATATAGATGTCTACAAACACCAAGGCTTCGCGATATTAAAACGTGACTCGTGAGAAAAATTAAATTAGGAAATTATCGATACAACACGCATGTAATCAATTTGCAGAAGAGTGAAGGCGAGGAATAACAATAGAAACGCTTCTTACAATTATAGCCCCTAACTAAGAGTTTATCAGATAGAACCAGTGTACTTCGGTCGGGTAGGTACCATTGGTCGGGTAGGTACCATCGCCACAACTATTTCTAGGGTGAAGCAGTTCTTGCGTTTAGATAGAAGGGTGTGATTGCCGGCTCACTTATAGATATGCGACCATTTTAGCGAGAGTAACAACGATCTCATCGACTTCAGAAGGAACCCGGTTTAATTTGAAGATGTTTATGAATGACTATGAGAAACTGTAAAGACTTACCATCAAGTGGACTGCATACTCTTTTGCGTTTAATCTGGTAAAATAAACGATCGTATTAGATGCCACAGATACACGTTAAGACGATGCGTATTTATCCTTATGAAAAACCCAATCACAAAATAGACAAGTAGATATATTGATATATCTGTCTGGTCCAGTATCGCATCCAGGGTCCAAAACGCGGCAAATTAGTATGGTACCCGCTCCGTCACGTGGTTTTTAAAAAATGTATTTTCTTGTATTTTAAATGCCTTAATTAAATTTAAAAAGATTATTAGCCGGCTTCGAAGTTTACTGAATAAACGTTATATAATTTGTTGTTCAGGGTTCCGTTCGTCAGAACGTAATCCTTATCGGTGATTCCGACGTCGCAGATTTGCTATTAATATATCGGGTCGATTAAATTGAAATTTAGTACAAATTTAAACTTATATATCCCAAACAAAGGCAGTTATGAGAACATAACTTAGTAAATCTCTCGTTATTTTGCATTTTCATTTAAAGGTATATTGTATGGTTCGACCGGAATGGTACCACGGCCACACCTATTTCTAGCGTGAAGCAGTTCTAGAGTTTCGGTGGAAAGTGAAGGATAATGATAATAATACTTTTAATACTCATAAACCCAAAATAGGAGTTTGCCAGGTGGTAAAACCAATGTAATTCGACCGGGGACGTACCACTGCCACACTTATTTCTAGCGTAAAATTTTGGTAGAAAGATATAGTTACGGTATCGATGGAACCTAATTTTATATGACCCAACTGTCATTGAGCAGTGATAGCCTAATGGTTGAAACGCGGTCTCTCAATCGAGGATCCGGGTTCGAATCCCAGGCACGCACCACTGATTTTCTTAAAATTATGTGCGTATTAGAATTTAATTATCACTGCTTTACGCTGAAGGAAAACATCGTGAGGAAACCTGCACATCTGAGAGCCCTCATAAAAAAAAGAGTTCTCAAAGGTGTGTGAAGTCTACCAATTCGCACTTGGCCAGCGCAGTGGACTATGGCTTAAAAACTCTCTTACTCTGAGAGAAGACCCGTGCCCAGCAGAGGGACAATAATGGGTTGACGTGAGAGGTGTGGCGGTGGTGCTTCCGGAGTCGAACAAAAAAGAGGTCAACCACCTTCAAAACGTAACTGCTACATAATGAAGCTGAAAACGATCTTTCTTTATAACGTTATATAAGTTTATGAACTTCAATTACTTTTATACGGTTACAGTTCAGACAAAAACTTTATATGATCACAATTTTAAAAATAAGTGTCTAAATTACTCACTTAATAAGTTTTGTTGGAGTACTATCACGCGAGATCGTAGTTAGCCATAAAAAGAAATTACATCATAGGAATAAACATTAAACATCGATGCGATCTGTAATCAAGTTACGTTGCGATGAAAACTCATCAGGTAGTAGCTTTCAACTCAATTATAAATAATTAATAGTAAATATGTCTTCGCTTCACAGTAAAAATATCTTCATTAACGCCTAAGATGATTCGATAAGACAAAAATACGCAGAATTACGTCTTTTTACAAGGTTATTACAAGGCATGAAGTATGGATACAATCATAAATGGCGCTAAAAGCGATTTGTGGTCAACCCATTATTGTTCTACTGCGAGGGCTCGGGTCATCTCTCATTATGGAATAGTGTTAAGTCATAGTTTACCGCGCTGGCGACTAAGTAGACTTCACACACCTTTGAGAATTTTTACTTTAATTTTAAAGTACTCTCAAGTGTAAAGGTTTTCCTACGAAGGTTTCACTTCTAAAGCAGTGAAAATTAATTTCTAATACCCACATCATTTTAGAAAAATCAGAGGTGCGTGGGATTCGAGCCTCGGACCCTCGATGGACAAGCCGATTTTCAACCATTAGGCTATCAGGACTTGTTAACGTTGCAAGTGTTTTTTGTCGTTTTCTTAGTTCGACGCCCTATGGCGGCACAATAATATTTGCCTAAAGAAGCTCGCTTATCGTAGTAAATATAGACCACAGATGCGATAGTCACGGTATAAATCACATTTGCAAGGGCAACATTAAAACGTGTCGCGTATGTTCTTGTTAATTTCGTGCGGCGGCCCCATGCTGCGCGCACCGCAACGCACAGACAACATTCAAATGCGCGATTGCCGACAGTCGCCCGACATCGGCGCATCGGTGCGCTATTGTACATATCCGGAAACGTCGCCGTGTCGCATCTAATGCGGCGTACCTTAAACCATTGTTTCTCAAACAGGACGCTATGTGTCGCGACCCCCTAAACAATCAAAAGTTAAATCTGCACGACACCCCACAACTTAACCGCTTGCGACCTCTTTTATTCGTGCTTTAAATGTTTACTGCTGGCTCGAACAGATTAGTTTTTAAATACTGCTCGCGCTTACTCTTGGCATAATACTTATAACTCTGTTTTAGAAAGTTTTTTAGTATTCTGGGACTTGGGAATGTTTCGATTATCAGCGAAAGTTGCGAATCGCTCATGCGACAACATTTTGAATGTCATACAATCAACAAATAACCCTCGCGGGGGTCGCGACCCGGCGTTTGGGAAACAAAGGCTTAAACAATATTCGTTATAGAGAGTCGCCCTCGATTACACCATCGCCGACTGAATCGCAAGCTGCATTCGGCTCTCAACTGGAGACCGTGTTACGTGATATGATTTAGCACTGCTCGCGACATGTGCGAGTATGATGCCTTGCGTGCTCAATTCCAAGAAGGCGAAGGTTTATTTTTCCTCTGATAGTCGATTTTACTTTAAAAATGCTTAACATGTAATATAAGAACAATGTTAATGGGTCTATCTAGATAAGCGGTCTCGGGCTGGTATCTCGTGCGACGTAAAACCATTTTATTAGAGGTATGTTGTACTCGCTCGCGGTTAAACGCGTTTATGAAATGCGAAACAATGGCCAAACCAAAAGGAAGGCAATCTTTATTGTTCATCTTACTTTATTTCGATATTGTTGTTCTATTTAAATTGATTTTCACCGAAGAAGATAAAACTAAACTTTATGTCGCAACGGTATATCAGAGCATAAAGCGAGAAACCCGTAAGAACGTTTGTTCAATATTGGATTTAGCTATAAACGTGCCGACGCAGTAAAATGGGCACGCAAATTCACCGTTTAAGCTCGTGAATGTTAATTACTAGGCAAAAATGTGTATTTAGAGTGGCGAACAAACGTTTCCGTATTCCTATGGCCACGGTAACAGTGAAATGTATTTAACGCCACCGCATGTAGTGGACTTGTGCAAATTAAGCACGATTGCATCACGACACGGACGATGGACGTTAGGAGGGCGTACGAACAATAAGTTGCATTTAGTTAGATCTGTTCGAGAATGGGATCCCACGGGTTATGTGCGGTAGTGGTGTCAAGTCAGTGTCGCGGCGTAGGCGGCCATCGCGCTCCACAATACCTACAATACAATGCACCAAAAGGACCCCTACATTTTCTTGCATGCAAATCGAATTCACATTAAATTACATCGTAAACATGAAGACATAATACAAATTAGTTCTATTTAGAAAGGATCCCGTAATGTGAATAATGCTTAACACCGTGCAAACTTCGGTGGTATGCGGTGTGGGAAAGAGAAATTTGCAATGGTGAGACAGCCCGAGCCAATGTTGACCTCACGATTTCAATTGTCCATGCGAAATGTTACGAAGAAACTAAACGATGTCACGAGCGATACAATTCTAGTTTAAAATTCAAGGTCAAAAATGTGTTCGCCGTAACTTTATTAGGTGTCACGCGGGTCAGAGCATGCTTATAGTTTTAAGCGGAACTATGATGAACGGTACGAACGGACGACGCACTTTGTCTAGCGACGTGTGGTACATACACACGCACGAGAGTGCAATATTGAATGAAATTTAATTATGACACATAAATATTCATAGTAATATACTGTTTAGCAGTAAACGTACCAGATTCATCGTTATATCAGATTATTGTACTATTTTTCGAGCACGGATTCCTTTTTAGAAAGGAGGATTGTGTAGCAAATTTTAATTATCAACATATCCTCCCTAGTATACCTGCTATATACCAGACGTTCAGATCTACACATCTATTGGACTAGGTTAGAGATGAATATAGAGGTATATCAATCTAATTAATATTAGTTTAAATGAGGGTGACATGAAAAAATGGGTCCATACTTACGAATGATTTTTGAGTATCGCGTTGTGGTTGTAGTTTATCGGAGATTCATAACACACATACGTCTGCATTAATACCAACACATAAGATAGTTAAGTATTAGATGAAGTAATCGGCTGATTTACATGTGAGGTATTGAAATCTTTGTCCTCAGCAGGGGCAACGCATCAGGGATTGACTTTATAAACAACCATTATTATGGAGTAGGTTACAGGGGTTCAATCGCAGTAGTATCTTATCATTTGGTGGACCACACGTTCATTTGCTACTGTAATCTTATAAAAATATCCCAAAAAGATTACAAAATTATTGGCACATATTATTACCTACATCTATAATGTTTTATTATTATTGTAACGCCCCAGCATAACCGTTTTCGTAACGCCCAGCGTACCCTTTTCTATACCGCTAACTCAGTACCGATGAAAGAAGTTTCATATGAAAATGTAACAAAAAACTGAATACTCATAGTACATGATTTTGACGATCCGCCGGGCGGACCGGTCAACATACCGGTCTGACACGCAGTGGATCCCGGGTTACATCCCCGGCTAGACGGAAATGAGAATAACGAGTTTAAATTTCAGTTCTGGATCTGGTTGTTTGTGTATTCGTCTTTGTGTGTCCATGGCACTCATGGCACAGGAGAAAATCCTACTGTGGGATTATGAGTGTAGAAAGCGTTTACATGATACTCACGAGTGGTCCTTGAGTATAGCTTCGAGGCGTCCCGAGTGCGTGTTCCAGACGTAAGCGGCGCCGTCCGCCGCGCCCACCGCGAGCAGCCGCCCGCCCGGACCGAACGCCGCCCGCGACCAGTCGCAACCCACCTTGAACGACTCGTGACTGCGGGATCATATGAACAGTTAAATTTTTAAATATTTTTTTCATTTTAGCTGCGTACACTGTGATTTTGTTATATATTCGTGAGTGGCCAAATCTTATATTACATAATTACAAGGATTGCAAGGGAGATAATAATATAGGTATTTTAAGACTTCAGTAAATTTTTAATTTATTTATTATATACCTACTATTAAATCACATTCTTCAGATCTGTATTGTCTGTCATAATAATTCTATTGATAATATTTGGTGCATATAAGATAAATTTTTGAAATATGCATGGCTGGGGAAATCCGATTTTATGATCCGTAACTCTTAACTAAGAGTTACGGATACTATTTTTATTAAAACGAAACTTAATATTAAATTAAAAAAAAGCTATTCCTTTATCTGAGAATCAAACCAGTTCACTTGAAAAAACATATCCTGTATATAGTCATAAGCTAAAATCGCTTGCGAGGATTACATTCTGAAAAATCATTATTAATGTCAGGCTAAAAAAATACTCATTAAAATTTACGTATCTAATAAAAATACACTTTCTTAAATGTGACCCTCAAAATAATAAACAGAGTTGTCGTAAGCTATATCTAACAAAATTCATTGATATTATATCGATTGATTTCAATAAATAGCTGTAATCTCCGTCTTAAGTATCACTACATCAATTCTTATTAGCATAAGTAGGTAATCGAGACAAATATACAAAAAAATGTGCTTTAATATTTTATGACTGCAAAACTTGAAATGTGCTTATGTTATAGAAATAGCAATCGAGCTGATGATTTGTGGAAATTATCGCATAAGGTATCGTACACATTGTAAATGCCATATTTAAATCCGGCCAAGTGCGAGTACGACTCGCGCACGAAGGGTTCTGTATCATCTATAAAAATCACGTTTGTTGTAAAGGACCTTAAATATTTATTTAATTATAATTGAATTATATGCTTTTCAAGTGAACACACAACTGAATATTTTGTAAATATTTCAAGCGTCTACATGATGCTGTTATTAATATCGAAAAATTAAAAAAAAAGAAACAACAGTATGTTGTATGGGACCCTTAATTATTTATTTTGTTTTTAGTATTTGTTATTATAGCGGTAACATAAATGCATAATGTGTAGAAATTCACTAATTAACAATTAAGGTTCGTGACATGCAGCCTGGTAACAGACAGACAGTGGAGTCTTGGTAATAGGGCCACATTTTTACCATTTAGGTACGCAACCCTAGAAACAAGCTTGATTGTAAACGAATCCTGTCATCATATATATAATTTGGCATAGTTTCAATGCATTAAATTATGTAGAAATTTAAATGAAAAGTACATAAATCCTATTAACGCTAGACAGATGGTAGCCTTAAATTAAAAATAATGGCGACAAATTTTGAGCGAAGGTCACACGAACTTTATGATGATCTTTAGACGATTTGATGTTTATTTACATCCCATACTTATGCATTATTCATATTTTTTATTGACATTATTCTTTTAGTGACATTTTAATTTCAATATCTTATGAATGAGCGTGTTAGCATTAAGAAAGTGATAGTATTTGACACCAATATAATAATTATATTTTTTTTTAGCTGTTCGTATCTTTAAGGCAGTTGGGCCACCTGACGCAAAGTCAATGGACATTTGCAATACCAGAGCATTGGCGACTCGCCAATGCATCGCCAACTGATCAATATCGAAAAGTATGGTAGTGCGTTGGCAAATTCTTTCTGGCAATGCGTTAATGTGTTTATTTAAATTACAACGAAGAGTAAAATATTCTTATATGTATATGATGATTTTCATATATGATATATACAATACCTGAAAGATCGTACAATGGTGTTCATTCGTAAGTCAATGAGTTGTATAGTATCATCACGGACACACGCCAACAGGTAGTTGCTATCTGTAACAATTGTTTAAAAAGAGGCACTTCTGAAGAAATTTACGAGTTCAAATCGTTGCATCAAGTATGCAATAAAAACTACAAACGGTACTCAAAACTCTCAAAAGCATCACCGTGCAAATGCAAACAAGGTATAATTTAAATACACATTATTCCCAAAAATGGTCTTTCGACGAAAATATCTGAAGGTTATAACGTTCGTAACATGTTGGAACGTTTATAAGAGGAAACGTATAAAAGAGAGAAGCACAAAACGACAAACCGTTACTTTAAGCACCGACATTATCCAAATAATGTCATTTTAAACTTGTAACCTATCTCCAGATCCGAGATGTCAATGCTACTTTAATGTAAAGTTATGCGAGGAATAACGGACATTTATAAATAATAAATAAGTGAGAGGCGCGACAGATTGCGAAATTATACAAATATATTGATACGATTGTGACAATTCGCCATGGGTCATGTATAATAACTTAATGTAGATGAAAAATGAGCTATAAAGATAAGAAATATATATTTATGATAAATTAATCTATTATTAAATAAACTGGCTCTGGAATGAAGACAAGTTTGTTATTAATACTCCGGTCGAAGATTTGATCTTACTATTTTTAGCGCAGATTGCCCGAGGCGGTTCCTAGCTATTACCTACTTGTTAATAGTGATGTAAAATGAGCAAACTGAGGCAAAAGTGAAAGTATCGGCGTCTTAGCCGGCTAATACTATGTTAGATGATCGATAGTAGTTTGATGGATTTGGATCAAGCGTGACATCTAACTGTGAAAAGGCTCCCTATTCATTTGTTGACCGGCGAACCGCAGTCGCCTGCGACGAAATCGACGTGATTTAATCAGTTTCCGAGGCAGTGACGTCCCGACACTCCGATTGATTGAAGGTATCAATCTCGCCGTTTCGTGCGCCGGACGGACCGTTACTGACAAAAAAGGGATTGATCGAGACACGCGTAACGGAAATGGGCATCGCATACCCGTCACGTTGTTGTACTGACACGAATACCGATACTAATATGCTGTGCATTCAATTATCTATGAGTATTAGTTTTGGGCGCATTGGAATTAACAAGCCTCTTTCACAGTTCGCTCGTAAGCGTTCGAGATCATGCTAATGCCGGGCGAGCTGCACGCGACGGGCCTGTATAGACTAGAGTGGTTAATTAACTTCATCTCGGTGCGGTCAACAAATATTCTCGTGCTGAAGTTTAACGTACCTCTGCTGAGGTCGAGCGATGTGACCTTGCCCTGCAACATTATATGATTGGCCGACATTTCTGTACGTATATCCCAAAAGCGTATCCGCTTGTCGAAGTGCCCAGAGATGATAGTGGATCCCGCACCGTCTGACGTTACGAGGTCGTTGCAAGATGATCCTGCGAACTTTGTCTCCGTACCTGGAAGTAAATTTATAGCGAAAATTAATTTTCTTTTATACAGCAACGAGATAAGCGTGGTGACTATTGGAAATAACACCAAATAGTGACGGTCTGTACCTTGCAGTAGACCTTACACCGGCTATGTGATGCATGAAGATGAATAAGCTAATCATAATAGGTAGTAAAATGTGTTCTGTTTTTTGTTATTTTAAAAGTGAAATATTTTAAACCCAAATATAAAAGCAACAAAACACAAGATAACGAAACAGTAAACTATATAATTCGAACATTATTTTATAATACATATCTTTATTATAAAAAGATTAACAGACTGTCAAATTTACTAT
Source organism: Cecropterus toxeus (assembly GCA_018249875.1). Lineage (NCBI taxonomy): Eukaryota > Metazoa > Arthropoda > Insecta > Lepidoptera > Hesperiidae > Cecropterus > Cecropterus toxeus. Next base: position 1,113 of record DWNE01005735.1, on the reverse strand, counting down.
TTGGAAAATATATATGGCTTTCCGACACATATGTGACGTGTATGAATGGCTCTTAACGGGAGGTGTTATATTATTTAATGAAACTCACACATTCTACTCCTCAGATCCCATATTTTCAATGTCCGGTCATGGCTCCCCGTGATCACTTTTGTTGGTTCTCCGAGGAACTTTGCTGCCATGACTTTCCCGCTGTGACCTGTCAACGTATGCTGTAAGCAAAACAAACGTTTAATTAAAAACAATTTATAAATGAAAACCTTTTTTTTATACTTAAACCTAAAGATAAGGCATGCGGGCTACCTGATGGTAAGTAGTCACCGTCGCCTATGGACATTTGCAACACCAGAGGAGTCGCCAATGCTTCGCCGGCTTTGAAGGAGTGCTCTTTTGACACACCATTTCATAGCACTGCGGGAATACCCAAGAGGAAGCTAATTCTACATCTTGCACGTTCGTGGCAGGAAGGAAAGTGCGAACCGAACAGTGGAGGACCGCCAAGAGTCCAGTTGATGCGGATAGAACCTCAACCTTCGGCGAGTGGTGCGATGGAGAAATGGCGATATGGGCATCAAATCAAAAACTTCCTCACTAGCTTCGACTCTTCCAGTTTTCTGGTTTACATAATTCTAACATATATATTTCAGGTATTTTATTTTATTTCACAATTTATATATCATTCATGACTTCATCTACCTTTCAATTCGCGTATTTACAAAGAATAATTAAAGGCATTGCGTTAAATTAAATTAACAATTCGATGTAAAGTTATGTCATTGTTATCTGAGAAAAATCCCACAAACGGTTAATCTACGAGGTAAAACGTTCTATTCTAATAAGCCGCTACAAGTGTTGTAAGTAATTATTACATTCTCGGAAATGACTTGTTACACATTCTTGTTACCCGACTGCGACAGAAGGAGGGTAATGTTTTTCGATCGTATGCATGTATGTTTTTATGTATGTCAATTTCTTTGGTACGCGCTACAGCCCAAACGGCTTGATGGATTGTGACGTATGACATATCATTTGAATCGTCTCAGTTTACATAGCGACATAGGCTATATAATAATTTAAAAAAATGGCCTCTAGGTATAGAGGAAAAAGGGGAGGGGG
>DWNE01005734.1:0-13695 GCA_018249875.1 Cecropterus toxeus | reverse complement strand
CTCGGGAGTAGCAACGCATCTGTGGTCGACTTTATATAGAACCCCTGTTCTATATGAAGTTGCTTACAAATGTCCATCCAAAGGGCGGCAGTAACCACTTACCATCAGATGGGCTGCTTGCTCGTTTGCTACTCCATATTAATAATAAAAAAGAAAAGAAAAAAGTTATTTTGCAGACTTGTAAACACCGCCAGCTCTCGGCCTAAGCACCTGTGTACCGCCGGCGCTGTGGCCGCGTGTAAACAATGGCGCATCGCCATGCAGCCGGCGTCGCTGTAGCTAACTGAGCTATATACACAGGGCCAGCTTATATCTTACTAGACACTCTCTTCGACATGTCGTCACTAGTTTTGTAAGAAAAACGATCAGTCTGTCTAGCTCGTTGAGTTCAAGAAAGGAAATTTATTATTATTCCATTTATTGATTATTCTAAAAAAATCGATTAATTAAATAATCGATTATTTTTTCTCTATCTTAAAATCATACTTTAAGTCTATTTGACAGAATCAAAATAAAAAGCTTTGCAATTAAACACAATTAAGAAACAAATTTATAATACAAGGGACCAGGGCCCCTGTCTTGAGTTAGTAGCTTTATTGAGTGTTCATTGTCAGAAAGGAATAATTTAAACAAATATGTAACGTTTTACTTATTAATATCCCTACCTATTATATTCTTCAAAGGAGAATTTCAAAGGTTTGAAGTCTAGCAATCCGCCATTAGCCAGGGCGGCGAAGTTTGCCTTAATCCGCTTACTTACAAACAAAGGAGAGAAGAACCGTGCCTGACAATGGGTAACTAACGGATTGACGATGCGAAATATATACATATTTGTACAAACATATTTCATTTCAATTATTATAAACAAGTTTAGTGCTGATAGAACCCATAGATAAACATAAACATAAACGCTTTCTACACTCATAGCCCCACAGTAGGATTGTCTCCTGTGGTGCCATGGACACACAAAGACGAATACACAAACACCCAGACCCAGAACAGAAATCTAAACTCACCATCCACATTTTTGTCTTACCCGGGATCGAACCCGGGACCCACTGCGTTGTAGACCGGTATGGTGAGTGCACCGCCACGCGGGTTGACTCATATATGTATATCATTTGCATGCAACCCCATACCATTTAACTTTCAAGCCTACAGGCTGTCGGCCCGTTACAACTTATAACCAAACAAACAATAATCCATTGTTTGATATTCATTCCTCATGTTTTAGGCGCTAATGTCTTTATTGTTTTATTCGTGTTGTGTATTCTTAATTAATGAATATTAAAAGCCTACTTTATGTGGCGAAAAAGTAAGCACGTTGCCTAATTACCCGACTGCGTCAGAAGTAGGGTAATATTTTTCGAGTGTATGTTTGTATGTACGTATGACCATCAATTTATCACGCGCTAACGCGCAAACAGCTTGACGGAATGTGATGTACGACATTTCGAATTGTTTCAGTTTTAGTAACATAAGACTATATCTTCTTCTTCTTCTTCTTTCCCTTTTCCCTTTATTCGGGGTCGGGTCTCCTTTTCAATTTGCGCCAGGCCGCTTTGTCCTGGGTTGTTTTTGCGTCCAAATGAAGGACCTCCAGTTCCTTTTTGATATTAGACCACCACGTAGCTTTTGGGCGTCCTCTTCCGACTTGGTGTTCGGGAAGGTTTAAAGCAGTTTTTACTACGTGGTCAACTGACATGAGACTATATAATTTAATAAAAAAAATGGCGCCTGTAACAAGGTAATTTGTTTTAATATCATAGATATTTGAAATAGCATGCAGCCTACATCTGATGGTAAGTGAAAACTGCTGCCTATGGACATCTGTGATCAACCCTAGATAAGATTAGACCTTACTCGTTGTACGTCGGTTGCTATGCTACGCTACCCCTGACTAGGCTAGAAAACCTCTTTAATGTTTTTATTTTATGAACTCGTTTAATTCTCACTAACTCGGTTATATTTATTAACATAAACGCCTTCTACACTCATAGCCATACAGTAGGATTGTTTCCTAAGTCGCGGATGCCATGGACATACAAAGACGAATACACAAACGCCCAGACCTGGAACAGAAATCTATACTCATCATTTACTTTTTTCTCTGGCCTGGGATCGCACCCGGGATACACTGCGTGATTGACCGGTATGCTTAATTTTTCTGTATGCTAAATAAGTGAAGGAGTCCGAAGTAGAACCACGAACGATTCGATTTACCATAAATAAAGCATTAATTATAATAATATATATGTTAAAATTAAGACGGTTTACTAAACATGGTTTTTACGGTACCTCAAAGTTCTATTAATGTATATTTATAATGTGCATAAATAAGCCGATTTTAGATATACCGGTTTTAAACGATTATATTAGTTTCCGTAATTTGCAAAATATTCCTTGACATATATATTGAAATAGTGTTATAAGGAGTAACACTGTGAATCAAATCATTGGCCGCCATATTTATGTTTGGTATTCTTTAGAGGTGGAAAGTAAGACCTCGTAAGTAGTTAGAAAATAGTAGCATATGAGATAAATTTGTAACAGGAGTCCCTTACAATTTGATATTATGTTTGTAGTTAACGTAGAGATTCAAGATTTGAACGCTAACAAATCTATATCGATAGATTCGTATTTATATTAGGTATAGTTTTTTAAGACATTGAGACACGTAAATTATAATACACGTATCATGTCGGACAAGATACCTTCTGTTCACTATTATTGACAGGCACGGCCCGTGTCTATCGGAGTATGCACGGCCGTTTAATGATAAATATAAATACATAGTACAGGATTCTCCAACTAAGACCAGGTGGTAGAACCAGTGTAGTTCAACCAGGCGGTACCACCGCTACATCTATTTTTAGCGTGAAGCAGTTTTTGTGTTTCGTTTGAAGGGTGGGCTTACCGGTTTCCTTATATATGAGGCGACCATCTCAGTCCTCGGAAGCAGCAACGCACCTGTGATCGATTTCAAATAGAACTATTGTTCAATATGAAGTTGCTTATAATGGTCCATGGGCGGCAGTAACCACTTACCATCAGGTGGACTGCATGCTCATTTGCCACTTAAATCTGATAAAAAGTGATAGTAGGCGTTAGAGGCTATTAGAGACCCAGTCTCGATTAATGAAGATTCTTGCCTGTTATTGCCTAAACCAAAAATCCTCTACATATGAAAAGCAACCAAAACGTGTAGCTGTTTTGGTCATTATAATAATTTCACTATAATGTTGAATCCCACACCTTTATCCAAACAACATAACCACTTAACCGAGATGTGCAGACGCCGACGCAGACATACATACATATATCATAGCGCGAAGGTTCCGCTAGCCGAGAAGGTAAACACTCGACAACCTTCGAAACCAATACTATACCACTAAAGTTAACGCAGTGACCAAACTTCAATCTACTTTAAGCCTTGTTTATATACTAATAAGGAGGCATCTAGTCTCTTCTATATACTTAAAGCTTTGTTGACCTCCGTACACTGGCCTTCTTTATATTCTATCGACAATTTGTATGATAATTATTACGTTTTTCAAATATAGTTGGCGCCATCGTAGACGCAGTCCAAATATCCGTACTATTAATAGTTATTTTATTTCTGTTAACAATATAACATTCGTTAAATTAGCCACATTTTGACTATTTTGGAGCAGAGTTGGGCAAAATTTATTCGAATAACGAATAACGATGATATTACTCTTCTTGCAATAAAACGAATTTGAATTTGAATTTGAACGAATAAATTGATTTTTGTATTGTTATTCACGAATAATAAATAATTTAGTTTATTCAAAGGAAAATTATTAGAATGACGAATAATTGTTTTTATCCTTAATCGAATAACAAATAAAAATAATTATTCATCATTCGAATAATTTTTATTTGAATAAACTAAATTATTTATTATTCGCGAAAATGTATAGAAAAAATTATTCATTTCTTATTGGAATAAATTTTGCCCAACTCTGTTTTAAAGTCACATTGGAGATTTATGGCTCATTTAACAAAGATACTAGTCTAAAAAATAGAATCTAATTAATAGAAGCGAAAATCAAAGCAATATTATTCAACTAGTAACATCGTTAAAAACATTAATACATAAAACCCGATTGCTCGAAACGACATTTTTGTTCACACTGATATATAATGTAGGTATTTAATTTAACGCTTATATGTGTTTTTGTCAAAATAGTCAAGTAAAAGTATTACAATAAATATATTTATAATAACAGCAGTGTTGTGCACTTCTGATCAGAAGGATGTGATAACGGTGACATACTTATCAAAGGAGTTCCAATTTAAACCTCATGGGAAGCAACGCATCTGGGGCTAACTCCGGGTAAGAATGATCTTATCTGGGATTGATTGCTACTTCTATTTTATAAAAAAAATAACAATTAGAGACAGTACATAAAATTAAGTATCTATATTAAAATAAGCATTACAAATTCCAAAGAGATAAATCACGCCACAATAAACAGATGAATTACTTCACCCGCCCATCTGTTCTGTGAATATTTTTACAAAAAACCTGGCCAAGTGCGAATCGAGGTCATAGTTTGGAGTTCCGTTCACGATAAGCATGTTTTAAGAGTATTTGAACACAAAAAACTAGCTATTAGCAAGATCGATAGTTTCTATTCACGAAATTATTATGTTTCTTGTTATAGTTCTCTTAAGTTCAATAGCTATTTTAATGTAAAGGTTGTAAATAGTTCATTTAAAAGGTAGTAAAAGCAGTAGTTTTTGACCGGAGTGGTACCATGGCTACACTTATCTACCGCGATATATCTAGCGTGAAACATATCATTTTGCTAGAAGAGTGTAGAAGCGAAGCCACCACGTTAGTCCTCTGGAATGGTAATCTAGCTACTAAGATAATCACATGCCTTGTCCTATTTAGGGTTACCGATGTTAATTGACAGCTGTGACCACTGTACTATCAGGTGAATTATAAGAAATATTCGTTTGCTTATTCAGGAAAACCATACATATTTACTGCCATCAATAAAACACTAACCATATACAAGTCAAACAAAATTGATTACTATCCGTAAAGACGTTTTTCAGTTTTAATGTTGATGCTATTGATGATGGAGTGGAATTTGTAATAACAATATAAACAGGTTGACCGATGACTTGAAGAAGACAGTCAGAAATAATTAGATTCACAAAATTAGTAGAAGTTGGCTAATTAATGGAGCCGAAATCTAGCAGTGGACCTAGCATTGAAAAGGCTAATGGTAAATATAAAGCTGGTAAAATTACTGTTTCTTGCCACTTTTCGTCAAGCCATTACACTCCTGGGCACGGATTTTCTCTCAGGATCAGGAAGAGAATTTAGACCATAGTCCACCACGTTTTGCCAGCCAAGTGCGAATTCATAACCTTTTGAGCATGAACATTTGACCACTTTCATAAAGAGAACTCTCAGGTCTGCAGGTTTCCTCACAATGTTTTCCTTCACTGTAAAGCAGTGATAATTAATTTCTAACACGCACATCATTTTACAAAAACCGAGTTTCAACCATTAGGCTACTGCTCCTGTTTCTTACTTAATTATAAAGAATGTAACAGTGGTGTTTCAAAAACCACCAGAGAACCCTAAAGTATATTCTTTACCTTTGAAATAGAAGGAACACTAAAAAATCACAATTTTTCATCAACTTTCAGTCCCCGCAGACTTTGTTACGTTTTACTCGAATAACTTTTAATTAAACCCCGGGGAAGTTATGAAGTAGAGAAATTCATTTAGCGAGCAAAGGGTGAGCCTACAAATAAATTAACTTCGCGAAGTACCCAGTTTGACCCCAAAAAATAAATTAGTTCATCCCGATAAGCTATTACCATTTATTTTGAGAAATGAGTGGAATTGGAGATATTATAAATTTGTGATAGACCGATTTTTGTGACATAAAATGGTAGAGCAAATATAGCTGTGTTCTGATTACAAATGTGAACTGATATATGAGGCGTTCCATCTTAGTTTTCAGAAACATATGAGTGATTTGATGTGTGCCTAGAAAATGTATTGTAGAGCCTGTGAAAATGTTTTTATAATAATTTACTAAGTTTGGCAATATTTCCGTCGTCGTGTTTGTAAGACTTATAGTTATGGAATTACCAAATAACTGGATTTTTTATCTAAGGACTCCAAAAGTGAAAAAAAATCTAATATTTTGTAACTATGTATTTGTAATAATGACCCAGTTTGATTTTAGATTTTATTTATAAAATCATGTCTAGACATGATTTTATTTATAAAATCATGTCTAGACACTGCACTCTATAATGAGATTATTTTAATTTAATAGTTAGTTAACGTTATACACTCTATTAAACAATGTAACTGTAAAATAAACATACATGCTTTTGCTTTTATACAATTATATATGATTTCTATAATAAAATACATATCCGCCATAAAGACATCGTTTTAATGAAAAATAATAGAAACTGGTCGATACTAATTTGAAAGAGACCAGCTAATATAATACGCTCTATATGATCATGTCTATACATATAATAAAAATGAATAATCCTCGTGTCATCGCAAATTTTTCTAAAAAAAATAACTTGGGGCCTGATTTTTTTAAATTGTATCTTTTTGTTTGTGTATTTAAAGTCTCGCCAAACTAAAACTGCGCATATTAATTTTATGTAAAGATTCAATAAGACATTTATACTCCGTATCTTAATAGTTAAGAGGTGTAAAGGGTGTGTTAAGCAAGTAAGTAGATATTCTTAATTAAGGCGTTCCGACTTAGTCCTTAAGGATGGCAACGCATTTGTAGCTAACCTCAAGTAAGACCCTGGTCTTCTGTGGGATGGATTACAGATGTCCATCGGCGGCAGTGGCTACTTACCATCAAGTGGTCATGCTCGTTTGCTACTTCCATACTATAAAAAATCTTAAGGTAACATTAAATCTACATTTTCAAAAGTATATAAAAACACGCTTTCTACACTCATAGCCCCACACTAGGATTTTCTCCTGTTGCATGGGTGCCATGGATACACAAACACCCAGACCCAGAACAGAAATCTGAGCTCATCATTCATATTTCTGTCTAGCCAGGAACCCGGACCCACTGCGCGTCTGACCGGTTTGGTGACCGCTCCGCCACGCGGGTCGTCAAACCATATACCAACATAGTTACGTGTTTTTTTTACGTAGATAAAGCCGCGGGCTCCACAAGTAATACATAAATGACTTGTATTACGTTATGCAGACCACCATAGAGGCAGTTTTAGAATTACATAACCCTAAATCATTGGACTCCATTCCAAATTAGGGTCACAACTATATTTTTTTGACTTAACCCATTCAGAACAAATGGCCCAGAGACGTTAAGTTCACGAGTAACCATAGACTCTACGATAGCCAAATAGGTTACTAGAAATGGCATTGAGTAACAAACAGACGCACTATATCATATTTTTATATATTAGTATAGATTATAGGACACTGTAACGAGTGACAACATGATTTGTTATAATTATTTTTACGGCATTGGCTTCTTGCCTTTGTCCTGTGTGGTTTTTCTGTATTTTTCGTTTGTTACCGCTCGTAACATTATATAAAATGCATAAAACGCCAACGAAACGGATACATCTCATACATATTATCATCGAATATGAAAAAATACCCTTCTTCTGACGCAGGTAAACACCGGCTAGGACTGGTTTGTGCTCGAAATAAACTATGAACAGATTTAGAATTATACTTAAAACTAATTCAATTGTGTTCAAAATAAATACCCGAGATTTTTAGCTTAATTTGCACGTATGCTCAAAATTGAAATGTGTTTCTCTAGTCTATTTGTTTGTCACTTCGTCTGTTCCTTCGTGTGCCTGTCTACAACTGCGACGGCCTGCCCGTCAGTTTTGTTTGTCTGTCATCGGTCTTTATATCCACTGAGGCTTTCACATTCGAAACATAAATGTAATATAAATCATTTTTCCAAGAATGAGAGAGAGAGAGTACATAACAGAAAGTAATAATAGAAATTCAATTATTGTTTTTTTTCTGTCTGTTTGAAACCGCACACTAGAACTACAGATTTCTATTTAAAGGAGTGTAATAATGTATTTATACCATATATCTTGTTTTATATTAAATTTAGTCACTTCAATTTGATGTTACATATTTACGAGAGTAAAAACGCGGGGCACATCTAGTTTGCAAATAAGACAGCATTTCTTGCAGCCATTCATTCTATACCATTAAACCGATGACGATGACGTCATAACCACATCGGACTCTCATGAAGCGATAAGGCTGGCCGTAAAATTGAATGGTACAATTTGTATAATTCAACCGCCTTACTCCAAACGGTTTGCTCTCCATTGGACCCGAATGTGGCCTTTGAGCCTAATTTTACCAAACTTGATCGGAGAATTTTTTTAAACTAGCTTATGCCTGCGATTTCGGTCGCTGAATTAGTTTTAATGAATTTCCTTTGAACAAATTTTAATGAACTAATTAATTTTAAATTTTGAGAACCTAGAACAATTAGTATCTTACATTCGTTTAGTAAATATAACGGCCAGAAGCGCTCCTTATAACTACATAACCTAAATTATATCAAGTCCTATCTATGCCAATGAAATTACATCAAATTCGGTCTAGCCGTTTCGGATATTAGTTCAGGCAAACAAACGGACGATTTAAAGATCGTGTTAAGGTAAAAGTAACACAAATAACAAACTTAAAAAAAATAACAGACAGACAATAAAATTCTGTCTAAATGAAAAGTTTGTAATTAAAGTTGAGAGGAATTTTTACATTCTATAGAATTAAAATGTTAATCATCATAACATAAAGTTGATTGAAGAATTTAAATGAAGTTTAATCGAAATTTGTAAGAATTTTAACACTTACATAGATTATGTAAATTTAATGAACAATTTTATAGAGCAAGTTACATAGTTTTAAGAAAATTTAAATATGTCAACACTTTTATTAAATTCAGCTTGATACAGAATTTTTTTATTTGATGATTATCGGGTTCAAGCCCGGGCTGACCACTCCTGAGACCACGCTTACCCAACTGCGGCAGAAGGAGAGCATTTATAAGTACGTATATTATATGTATGTATGTATGTTTGTATGTATGTCCATTTCCTTAGCACGTGCTACAGCCCAAACAGCTTGACAGATTGCGACGAATGATATATCGTTAGAAGTCTCAGTTTGGAGAAAGACATAGGCTATATTTGAAAAAAATGGCGCCTCCAAATAGGAGAAAAAGAGGGGAGGGAGGGACGCCTTTTCTATTATCGCGATATGGATATCAAATGAAAGCTAGTAAATAGACCAATCTAAAAAATATATTTATTATAGAACTTTTATCTAATTGTTTTGTCGAAAGCTGATATTAAATTAATTATGAACAAAATATTAGTTTTACGCAGTCGGGCTTTTGTTTTTATATTTTTCACAATGTTATATCGTAAATGTGAATGTTTGTGAGGGTGTATGGGCATTCATTAGTCTTTCATGCAAAAAATACTGATCGGATTTCGCCGAAATTTGGCATACAGATGATTAGGTTATGATCTAAGTTAAACCATAAGATACATATTTCCCTGGTAAACACAATTGAAGCTGACGCAGCCCCGAGAATCGAATACCTTACGCAAAACATACCAGCCATTTATTTTGTTATTAGCGCTCACCATGCTTTCAAATATTTACGACGGCCACATGCGACCGCACATGCCGCCGTCTTTCCCGGGGTAACTTGACTGGACTGTCGAGCTTCCACTGTTGCTGTCCGCAACCCCGGAAGCCCCCTTTTAGTCGCCTCTTACGAGACGCAGGGGATACCGTAGCCATATTCTGATCCCGGTACTACAAGGATAAAAACAACATACCAGCCTAGCTCTTAGACCTCTGAGGCACTTAGTAAGGCATCTGTGACTAACAGATAAGAAATCAAGTCTATCTGGGCTTTACTGATACAACTTACCGTTCGGTGTAATATAGAATTATTATTTCAATTACCCAACCTAAAAAGACATATTTTGTACTTATTGAGTAACTTTTTATTTTTTTCTACAATAAATTTATGGCAAGGAATCGTAGCTCAAAAATATGTTTTAGAATTACAAAATAAAAAATTGAAAATAGAAACTGGCACAAAACAAGAGACGGATTAAAAATTGCGTTAATTTAGAACATAAATCTTTAAACACGTGAAGTTCTGTCGTGTTAACACGAAACTGTAAATAACCCTTTAATTTGTAGAAAACGTGTTAACTTTGATATTCTCTTAAATAAATATTTTTTTATGTTATAAGCATAATAAAAGGTCAGTAAAAATCTAAAGAATATATTAAAGAAATGTGAAGTTTTATTGTAGATTTTGACATACAAATAAACTTTAATGATCTTTTTAGAATCCTCTGAAGGGTAATGTTTTTATTAGACTTTACATTTTAAGAATCTGTATCTATACTAATATATAAAAATAAGATGGTGTTTGTCTGTGTGTTACTCAATCACGCAAGAACCACTGGTCCGATTTACATTAAATTACGCATGGATGCAGCTTAATTAACTGGTCAGTCTGTAGAATACTTTTGATTTCGATCTTTTTTTTTGCTTTTGGCATTTGGCAAAGATGGTAACTATTTTAGTGAAGCCACAACACCCTATTGTTTCAGATTTTATATTAAATTTGAAATTAAAATAGAAAATTGATTTGCCTTGAAAAATTGAAGACATTCAATACACCGCGATTACTATGGTAAATCACAGAGATAAGCGATCACTCCGTAAAGGCCTTTTGTGGTTATCATTTTTGACAACTTTTAAAAGAATTATAATCAGCTCAAGAAGTTGTTTAAATATAATCAGCATTAAATTTTATATGCAATTTTTTTTTTCAAGATTTTATATTGGTCACTTTTAGACAATTTAATGCTGATTTTGTAAGTTTTGAAAAACTCAGCTTTGGTTTTGCCTTCGGCCAAAAAGTAGTTTTGAGCATTCAAAATATATTATGTTTATATTTAGGTCATTTTAATAGATACCATAATAACCCTTATGAAATGTTTTAAACTACATATCCATGGTATTTATGTTATATATATGTACCTATATTTTGGAAAATCAACAAATGAATGCGCACACAAATAGTTGGTTTGTTACATTTTTTTATTTTAGGTTTTCATGTATATTTAATGAAACATACATATGTAACTAAAATGATAACGTGCATGACTTAGGTTCTTTACCTCTGTTCTATAGCTTTCGACATCCTTCTAATAATATTAACATCGTGATATACATTTGTATTCTAAATTACCCGATATAACCAAGCTAATCAGGATTTTATACAAATAATTAAATTAACAGACGCAATAACAGCAATTTCTTTTTTATATTTTCCATTTCAAACTCTGAATTAAATTTACAAAACATTACATTAAACTCAAGAGAAAATAAGTGGTTGAAATTCTACAAAATTGTTCACAATATACAATTATACATTCGCGTCGGTCAAACCGCCGGCTGCGGCAGGCGCCATGATTATTCCAAATTGAAACAAATGTATCTCGTAATGAATATAATAAGAAAACTGTACGGCACTTCATTGACTTCTATTATATTGTATTTTAATAGAATCACAATACCTGTGTAAATTATACTAGCTTCTGTTTTTAGGCTTCCGTACTCAAGGGGTAAACTTTATCAAGGGGTTCACTACGCTATACGGAAGGCTATTCATTTCAACTCAGACTTTAGCAATAACATCAAATTTTTAGCCGAGACTAGTTGTACTAACATAGTTATATTGTGACTTATATCTTAGCAAAGCTTTTTTAAGAAGTAACTTTTCATATTCATAGATCTAATTCCAAATTAATCTATTCATATTCGTCTATCCATTAGCCTTTTCAGATTCACTGTAGGACATAAGCGTCCGCTAAGGGAGATGTTTGCCAAAAGGCATCGTGTCTGGCGCAGTGGTGACAGCAGTAGATTTTGCCAGGTGGTAGAACTAGCGTAGTTCGACCGGGGAGATACCACCGCTACACTTATTTTTAGCGTGAATCAGTTCTTGCGTTGGGTGGAAGGGTGTGAGGCGACCATCTTAGCCCTTGGGAGTAGCGACGCATCTGTGATTGACTTCAGATAAAAACCCTGTTCTATATGAAGTTGCTTACAAATGGGCGGTAGTAACTACTTACCATCAGGTGATAAAATAAATTGATATAAAAGATAATATGATGACACTGCTGCCCATTTCCTAGATTTTATCCCTCTATGGCTTCCAACGACTACCACGATAAGAGAGTTCCCTCTCTATGGTGCTATTCAAGACCGATATGTAATGAAATTTCTTTATTTTGTAAAGGCCTAGAAGGGCACTTACAAATTGTTAGTTACAACTTTTTTAATGTTTTTCGAGCGTATGTATGTATGTTTGTATATATGTCCATTTCCTTGGCACGTGCTACAGCCCAAGCAGCTTGAGAGATTGAGACGTATGATATATCATTAGAATCGTCTCAGTTTGCACAGTGACATGTACACATGACTATATAATTTTAAATAATTGCGCCGGGAAATAGAGGAAAGAAGAAGGTGCAACATTTTTACCATTGCGACAATAAAGGTATCAAATGAAAGCTAGTAAATAGACCAATCTAAAAATATGTAATTTGTAATACTTTTACTTGACTATTTCGACAAAAACTCATTTCAGCGTTAAATTAAGTATATATCATTTTGAACAAAAAATGTCAAGTGTTTTAAACAATATTACTAGCTTGTTACTATATTTCTAGTTCAGATTACGAATGGATCGGAACCCAACCTTAACGCAGAAATTCCGGGAATAAACTCCGTATACTCCGGTTTGTATCATACGGCGCCAGTAACCTATTCATATTACCAGTTAATTACAATGTCTACGGCATTGACCACTTACCATAACGTAGATAGTATATCTGTATACTTTTACTACAATTTTGTTGCACCATATCGATCAAATACTCCTCACCACATTAAAATACAATAAAACTTAAAAGCTATATGTATAAGATGTTTGAACCAAACACCATTTAACTTTAACAGCTACTTAACTATCATAAAGTCATTTTACCATCGCATAAAGTATCCGATGGCAATTCGGGTGACAAGTACTTAGCTTTGGACGACCTTTGAGAATTCAATGCGATCGCTTAGGTTTCATACACACTGTAGTCTAACTCTACCTTTTTTTTTTGTTTCGGGAAATCTTCAAAAGATACCCCACCTTTTTGGAGAACAGCAGAGTTATGTGACATTTTTACTCACTAAAATGCCCTCGGTGGCATCAATCTGGGGGCACGGCAGTGCCCCGGCCAAGTCGAGCAAAAAAACGGCACGGCCGTACCATTCTTTTCTCGAAGCAATTAAGGCCGTTTTCGACCTATAACTTCGTTGTGAATAAACCAAGAAACCTGAATTTTTAGTTTCAAAGCAGGCATTGTGTACACACGGTATATATAAAATTTCATTCAATTTAAACCAGTCGTTTAAGAATTACACGTTGTCAACCTTTCGTAATTTTGTCACTCACTGACTGACTGACCGATCATCAAAAGTCCAAGGCACTTCTAGCGGACATAGAACCTTCAAATTTAGAATATAGTTAGACTTTAATGTCTAAACCAAGG
>DWNE01005733.1:0-13695 GCA_018249875.1 Cecropterus toxeus | reverse complement strand
AGCTCGAACCGTCCAGTCATGCGACCCCGGGAAGGACGGCAGCATGTGTGGTCGCCTGCTCTCGTAAACACCTGAAGGCACGGTGAGCGCTAATGCTCACCGGGAAAGAGCCCAAAAGGCCCATCGCGCTTGAACGACTCCGGTTGAGTTTCGTTGGAGATCCCGGAGCTTTGCAGCGCTGAGGACGGCCACCGGAGGGTTTTAATGCTGTAAAAATCCCACATAAACCGGCGTCGCTTCCACGGCATCGGGTACCTTTTAAAGGTTTCCCCCTCGAAATAAAAAGCACAAGGTTTTCATTAATGTTAAAATAAAATAAAACTTCAGTTCGCATACAAATATGTTTATTTCAAACCACTACTCGATTATCACAATACAAAAATACTTCGTGTGCATGCGACACAGATTATAAAAATAAGCAGATAGCTTGACCATTAAACTCGAGACATGAAAAAAATATGTAACGGACCAGTGGTGAGATCCTTTAATGTGATGAGGTGTGGTGACAAGGGGGTGAGGTGAGGAGAGGCGAGGGGAAGGTGCTGAGGTGAGGCGATGATGTGATGTGTGATGATGTTGATAGAGGTGTGATGATTGACTTATATCTGTACAAGATATATCTGTACAAAATTTCATGTAAATCGGACCACTAATTCTTGCGTATTCAAACACGCAACCGACACACAAAAAGATATACACCATCTCATATTAATATATATGTATATAAATAACGCTTTCTACACTCATAGCTCCACACTAGGATTTGTCCTGTGTCGTGGGTGTCATGGACACACAAATACACAAACACACAGACCCAGGCAGAAATTCATCATTCAGATTTCAGTCTGGCCGGGGATCGAACCCGGAATCCACTGCGTGTCAGACCGGTATGTAAGATAAGCAGAAGTAAGATTGTTCAATACATTGCCTACTACGGCATTAATGTTGACCCAAGACTATCATGTTATCCAAAATCTTCAAATATTCCGTAGAATTGTTTTAATGTTTCGTTTATTAAAAATCTTTTATTTTTACACGATTGCGTCAAAAGGAAGGTAATGTTTTTCGAGCGTATGTATGTATGCATGTGTGTATGTGTATGTATGTATGTTTGTATGTATGTCCATTTCTTTGGCACGCGCTAAAGCCCAAACGGCTTGACGGATTGTGACGTGTTATATATCATTGGAATCGTCTCAGTTTGCAGAGTGATATAGGCTATATTAAAGATGGCGCCTGGAAATAGAGGAAAAAAGAGGGAAGAGCGGCGATTTTTTACTATTACGACAATATGAGTATCAAATGAAACCTAGTAAATACACCAATCTAAATCTAAAGACATATATTTATATTGATAAAAACTCATATAAGCGTTAAATTTAATATGTATTATTATGAACAAAACATTTTGTTTTAAGCAGTTGGGTTTTTGTTTTAATATGTTTAACGATGTTATCAGTTTAAGGAGTTTACTACTAAAAACTTTTCATTTATTTGTCCGATTTTACCACATAATTCATGGTCCGACTAGTAACTCTACGATCGGAAGAGGGCTATTTGTCACCGCCATATTCCATCGAAAAATCTTTCATCCATTGCTCCATTATAGGGGATGTTGGTAGGTGATTTGGGAACCCTATTCAATATTTACCATTTTTCAATTCACCTCTTCAATTACTGTTATAGAAAATATAAACTAAATAACGGACTTGTTTTTCTAGTCTGAGCCTAACTTAATTATTTAGTGATCGTAAAAAATTGGCCAAGTGCGAGTCGAACTTGCGCACATTTTTACGAAAATTCTTCTTTCGGAAAACAAGCGGTGGTACTTCCCTTGTAGTATCATCATACGCTTTACAAGCCTTTTAAGAACAATAATAGATTTTAAAATTCGAATGACATAGGAAAACAATAATAAACAAAATTCCAAACAGAATGATAATATATTTAAATAGATGTAGATATAAAAATGTATAGTTAGAAACTTCGGAAAAAAACAGTAGCGTCTTAAGAGATAACCCTTTACGTCCGTTATGACACCGCTAGAACATAACAATATCCTCTTAAGTGCAGTTGATAAATTGGACGGAGATCGCATAAACCCAGTAGTGCTGGGGATTCTGATCCAAATAGCTCGTTCTTAAAATCGATTCTAAAAATCACGAGAACTAGAATAACCATTTACAAAAAAAAAAAAATCTAACATGAAAAGAGCATCAGGTTGTTATGTAATTTAAAAATAAAAATATAAATGATCAATAAAGAGATTTGTTATCCAAAGAGCCATTCATTGCTTAGTCGTGAAGACTCGCGTGGCCGAGCGGTCACCATACCGGTCTGACGCACAGTGTGTCCCGGGTTTGATTCCCGGCCAGACAGAAATATGAATGATGAGTTTAGAGTTCTGTTCCGGGTCTGGGTGTTTGTGTATTTGTCTTTGTGTGACCATGGCACCCACAACTCAAGAGAAAATCCTAGTGTGAGGCTATGAGTGTAGAAAGCATGTTAGTGTCGAGTAAAAATCGATTCTTTAGTCTTTCGATCTTAGGTCGCCATCCCTACTTCATATTAAACAAACAAACCGGCAAAACACATTTGATTTATGAGTGGTCTGTGTTGTCATCAGAATACACATGAGGCCAACCGTATTTATAACAATATACTTATCATCTCTCCCTGAACTGACCCGGATCTGCTTTTTGAAACAAAAATACAAATGGCATCTTATATTTAACTAGCTGAAGAGCTTGTGCTTCACTACGGAACATAAAAAACAACTTTTTAAGAAAAAATAGAAATCGACTTCAATGTCACCAAAAAGCAATACAATTATTTAAATATATGTTGGTTTCTTACGTACGCAGTACATAGTGCATAGTTCCGAAGTCGGCGCTCAAACCTATTTTATTAGATTACAACGACGAATCTATGTCCTACAAGTACATAATTATATGAGCGGTTAAAAAGTCGACATCTGTAAATAATGCTAAATATCTCTTATTGTTTATGTGTTTTATTTCGCATTCTCTAATCTAAAAAGTTCACTTCCAAAGATATTAAAATCCTCTGAACATAATTATGTTCAGAGGATTTTTTAATAGATATACTATCCCCAGGAGTAAGAGAATAAATATGTTTTACGATTTTCGTATAAAAGCAAAGAAATATCTATGTTTTACTCTCATCTCTTAATGATCTCAAACAAACCCGAATTACTGTCGGAATCCTCTTTACTTAGCGCTAATATAATGGAAAAAACGAAGGCTAACAAATTATATATTAAACAGTCTCTTTAATGCCATTGTCTTTACAAAGTATTCTTAAATAAAAGTAAAGAGGCACTAAAAAAATATACGTTGCAATATTAGTAAAGATGCTGATATTAATTTACCGACAAGATAACGATATATTATCGACGATCACAACTCGTTAAACTTAGCTAAATGAATGATAACAGGAAAGTGATACGGATACATGATGAAAAAATGCATAGGGTGCTTTTATGCATTTTGCCAAAAAAACCTTTTAAAGTATGTAAAAAAGTATATGAAAGTTAAATGATTGGAACATATCTTATCGCAACGTATAATATTATTTTTTAACGTAAGCTTTTTGTAACGTTAAGCTCCAGTTCAAAGGTTTTTGTAACAAAAATCGTTATAACAATACATTTTCCCCCTTTCACGGGCTGCCTAAAATTTTTAATTCGAAAATAAACATACAAATCAGTCATTTAAGAGGTACCGTACTAATAACTTTAGATTTTGCTAGAAAACCCTCGCGAATATATTCACTAATATATCGTACGACATTACATCATTAGTAGGTAGGTTGTTATTCGCAGCTGTCGCAACCCACATGCACCCGCATAAACCGGATTAAACGGTTTAATTGTTAGCGGGAATAGCGGGAATTTAATTGTTTGCTCACGGAAGTCATGTATGTGCAACGTTCCTGGTAGTGTATGGTATCTACATTGGTGTCAGAGGCACACGTGACGACAGGAGAAACGCTTCTCTTTCTCAGATGTGTTCCCCTCCCCATGTGTTCACCGAGATGGAATCTATAATGCTTAGAAATTTAAGTATGAATTGAAAAGAAATTTAAATATGTATTAACTTAAAAATATAAACAAAAAAAACTATTAAACTCAACAATTGATTCCTTTAGTAAACCTTATAGCACAATGTAATGTAATATTACTAAAAAAAAGAACTATAAATAAAACAAAGAGTCCAAATCGCTGTCTTTATATGACAGCTAGGCTAATCCTCTGGCCAAAATATGAACCAGCCCTCGAATTCCCAGAAATATTAACCAGACGCGAATACAGTTCTTTGAAGAACCGCAGAGCAAAAAAAAATCCACGCAGATAGTTTATAACTTATAAACTGTCTATGTGCCAAATATTTACGAAATCCGACCAATAGTTTGTCGTTAAATAGTAACAAACAAATATACGTACTCACAATGTTTTACATTTATAATATTAACATTAAGATTTAAGAATGTTGGGCGATCATAGAGAGGCGACTCTTCTACTGGGACAACCAGGAGAAATTCCAAATGACTTGTTTTCAAAATAAATTAAAGATTTTTTTCTTTTTTAGTTTAATGATTAGGGCTCGATGTCATGTGTCGGTTTTTCATGCTCAGTTCGTGAGGGTCGCCATCATATATCGGGCTGTGACTGGCGTTAACACTAATGCCGGCCGACATTTTCGGGCCGCGAATGTTATTCTAACGTTTCTTGTAACCCAGCACCGCGTCCAGAGAAACGCTTCGAAGTTATAGTCGGTAAAAGTCCGACATAAAAAAGATCGTTGGATCACGAATTTCTTACCACTCTCCTAAGAGCAGAGCTCTCTTTTGCTCTGCTTTTAGGAGAGTGGTTAGAATTGTGTTTTATTTATTTATTTTATTATGACTAAAACATACTAAAGGTAACTCCTTGG
Organism: Cecropterus toxeus; assembly: GCA_018249875.1. Lineage (NCBI taxonomy): Eukaryota > Metazoa > Arthropoda > Insecta > Lepidoptera > Hesperiidae > Cecropterus > Cecropterus toxeus. The sequence continues at coordinate 8,740 of DWNE01005733.1, read as the reverse complement.
TACTAAAAGATACAAACAAAAAAATATATGGTAAAAAGCACTACTTCTTTCAAATTTCTGCTATAAATATACAAATACACATATAAGATATACATATAATAGTATATACTGCACGTGATAAATAATGCTTTTTGACGCTTAAACATAGAGAGACAAATATTAGTGAAGTTCAAAGTGTTCTGGTGTCTTTGTAGCCTCAAAGCAACAAAAGAACTGTTATCCTCATCAGACATATACTGTTTAGGATAAGCTACATATATCCTGGCGGCCATTTAACTGGTCTTTTAACATGGAGTGTGCTTAGTAGTAGCTTAAAATATGGCGTATGTAGGTCGGTGGAGCCATTATTAGTGTGTCCCGCGATTTCATCTGTAACATAACTGTAGTTTTATGTGTAATATTTTCCAACCCTTAAAGTAAATTAAGTAGTTTTTATTAGATCCGAGTGTAAACACAAAAACATTCTAAAAAATGTAGAAACTATTTCAATCATATCTTCTTTACAAATAATATGCAATAAACAAACACGCGGAACTTTAATATACTACTACGAACTTTAATATCACAATTCCCGATTTATTTTTAATCCTATCTTATATGTAAATAATATTCGATGAACAAACACGCATTTTAATGTTTATTATTCGCATGGAGAATTTATACGAATAAGATCCTTGGCAAGTCCGGGATACTGAAATCCACATTCTTTAAGGAAAATAAAAATAAAATCCTGCTTATACGCCAGTTTTTCCGTTACTAATGTTTGTTGTGTATCAAACACACGAAGGGAATGAGACGGAATATAAACGGTAATGAAACATTGTGCTGTTCATTTTTGTTACGGTACAGAGCAATAAATTATACGAAAAGGTAAATTAAACATGGTCTTTAAGACGCGAAATAGTTATGCGGTTTTCTTATTATTTTATAGAAACTATGTGATACAGCTTGAGGAATTTAGTATGATACGGCGATGGAAATTAACTGAAAAGTAATTAATTGTTATAGTAGATAAATTCGTCTGTTTTACTATCATACTTAAAGACCAAATTTTATTTGTCAAATGGTGTGGAGATACTTGTAGTAAGTTAGTTCTTAGGGATGGTGTAATTTTCTCCTCTCAGAACGAAAGAGTTTTAGGCCACCGCGCTGGCCAAGTGCGAATTGGTACACTACACACACCTTTGAGAACTCTTTTTTTAGATAACTCTTATGTGTGCAGGTTCGTAAACAGTGATAATAAAGTGTCGCGTGTTATGATTTGGTTCTACTTTATAAATTTGTGTCATAATCCCATTACAACATAAAAACACAGTAGGTATTTGTAATTTTACAAGAGATTTATGCTTTGCATTGCGTGCTTTTAACCTTTCCGTGCAGGATAATAATGGTAATCTTGCTAAAACCATCATATGGTTGCATCATAAATCCTGTCGGATAATTCCGTCCGTGCTTTAGTACCGAGCAGAGAAGCGTGAAGAATGTATACTTCCGCGGGAAACTATTACATGTATCGTGATTAGTATTCAAATCTCGACCTTGTATTTATAAAGCTTGTTAAATAAAAGTATTCATTATAATGCTTAAATGATTATTATTATAAAAATAGATTTATCCAACAAGCCTAATAACGACGATCTTTTGTTTAGTTAAGGCGTTGAAATAGCGGTGCTGTCATCATATCAGCTTCATCCTCGACCAATCCAAGACCGTCCAAAACCTCCCCTAGAGTGCGCCACTCCTACGGTCCTGTCTTCTAAATCCAGCGGTTTCCTGCTCACTTCTTCAGGTCATCGCTCCTGGTCGGGGAACGACCTGTGCTCCTTTTGCCTGAACTTTTGCCAATCGAGGACCTTTCTTCGAGCAAGTGGCCGGCCTATTGCCATTTCAGCTTGCTAATTTTGAGAGCAATGTCAAGATCACCTCATTAAGTTCATATTGCATTTTGTTTTACTTTTCCTGTAAAAATCGTACCAAATGAGAATTTAGTCCACCAAAATATAGTTTATGATCTGAATTAACATATAGAATACTTTGTATCATGGTAAATGACCGAAGCAGTAGTACTGAAGTCGTCAAAGCATGTTAACTCAATGAGAATTAATACAAACCTAATTTATATTTATTTTGACCCAGGCCCGGATCCCGGGGGGAGCAAGCCGGGGCCTATGCCCCGAGCGGGAAGTTCAGAGGGCGGTAAATTCAAACCTTGCAAACGAATGCGCAACTCATAATTGATTTTACTTTGACCATTGGGACACCTAGTCAGTAGGAAGTGGAACTCTTGACACGTATTTTAAATGATCACCAATTATTGGATATCTGATGGATGAAATGGTTAAGATGGTAAAAAAAAATTCAAGTGACCAGAGGCGGAATTTTTAAGTTTTTGTCCACCTCAAAATAATCGAACCTCCGGGGCTGTTTTGACTAGACTATTGCTCGAAACAAAAGGTATTTTGCTATCCTGTAAGCGGATTACACGTGCATCGTATATTTTTGTCTATTTGTTTCAATTCTACGTAATAGTCCCGCTACGTGACTGCCCATTCACCGTTCCGGACAGTGCAAATAGTCTCGAAACAGGTAAAGTAAACATGTTTCGAGTAATGTTCAGGAAATTTTGTATTACAGTGTGATTCGAAAGGTATCTTTCTTTATCATCGCTGGGCAAAATCATTAAACGTATCCAAATGCCATACAGAGATGTTTCCCCCGAATTATAAACGTTACATTTATATATCAGTAGACGTATATAATGGAAGCTTTAATGTAATTCCTAATGTTTGTTGTCATTAAATGCAAAAGTTTGTGTGTTAATTATTCTATTAGACAAGAATAGCTGAACGGATTAGCATTAAATTTGGTTCACTTGTAGTTTTTACCTGGATTTAAACATACGCCTATTAATAGTATTCTCAGCCAAGACACCATTTGAAAAGATTAGATTTCTTATTATGTTCTTAGAAAACCTGATAATTTAATCAATTTAATGATAATTTAATCAATTTAAGGAGAACGGCGGCCGTGTTTATTAGTATTTGTAATTAAAACAAATACTTCATTTTGTTGCTGAAAAAAATTTCAATTTTTATTACAATTCAGTGTGTTAAGAAATATTTAATGAATTGATATTCTTGCTATTCGTTATGCAAACATATAATGCTGACTTTAAATATAAGAGTAAAAAATAGAAGAAAAACATAACGTTACAACTATGTAAAATATCTAGGCTCTCGTAATGAAACTATTGTTTACATGTACAGAGCTCTTTCGCATATTCACATTGTTTTTTATTCCAGGCAAAATCTTTAAGTTAACACAGCCAAAGTCTCAGGAATTTGCTAGTAACATAAAATGTCAGTAGTTCCCTTACGATATCGGGTTTATCAATAAAAGCGATCTCTTACGGATAATTCCGACAAACACGAAGCATCCTTTGCTCGGAAATCCTTTGAAAATCAGTTCAGCTGTTTCTCAAACATTCCTTTAATTTTCAAATGATTGCATGCTAAACGATGTTTATGAATTATGACACAAACGGTTTACGTTTGTGGCCATCACGTAATCTGTTTATATTTCATGTAAGTGACGGCTAAAACACATACATACGATATGATGACATCGTGACTCGTCTGATAAAAATCCCTTTGTTCTCCTGTAGTATGTATAAAACCTTTTTTGTATTTAAAATATTGTTGAGTAAAATTACAAATAAATTTATGTTTATAAGTGGAAATAATACCTTAGAAATATTTTGTTGGGCACATTTTGTGTGGTAATAAAACGAGTAGAGTTCGACCGGGAACTTGCCACCTCTACACTTATTTATAACGTAAAGCAGTTCTTGCATTTCGATAGGAGGTTGCCGGTTCATTTTCACATAAGACCGACTATCGTAGTCTTTGGGAGTAGTACAGAGGTTTTCAAATTTCGTGAGGTGGTAGAACCAGTGTAGTTATACTGGGGAGGAACCAACGCCACCTATTTCTAGCTTGAAGCAATTCTTGCGTATCGTTGGGAGGGTGTGGCAGCCGGCTCACTTATATGTATATGAGGCGACCGTCGTAGTCCTCAGGAGTAGCAACGCAACTGTGATCAACTTCAGATAGGACCCCTTCTCTATATGAGCTTGCTTACAGATGATAGGCGGCAGTGGCCACTTACCATCAGATGGACTGCATGCTCGTTTGTTATTTGAATCTGATAAAAAGGCCAGAGAAACCCTTGTTCTGTGTGAAGTTTTTTTACGAATGGCGGATTTACACATTTGCCGCTAGTAGGCTAGCCTCTTCAGAGGCGTGGCTGAAATTGAATTAGTCGTCACTCAGTTGGAAATTTAGGTCAGTGCAAAAAAAGGTCGTCAGATCTGCCACCCCCAAGACCCATGACCCGGGGGTCATGTAGCCCTCTGACTCGCGCACTCTATGCCACTGGACTTCTAAGATAGGATAGCATTCTATTTATCGCCCTTAAAATCTTCCACCTTAAGATCTAGCCCAATCACCCTTATGGCATATCCGCCATTGTCCATGATGCTAGTGGCTACTTACTGCAAGCTCGTTGTTATATGAATCTTAGAAAAACAAAAGAAAAGTACAATGTTTATTCACTCAAATATAAGTTAGATTCTGAATCATATTTGCTTAATAAGTTCTATATGTGAGCGAGAAGTTTCACTTAAATAATGCATTCCTTATGTTTACAAACCTAATTCCAAAGGAATAGTACTGTAAAAGTGTAAATAAGACGAATTGATAATATTGATTGAGTTCAAAATCTCATTATTTGACATAAATTCAATACGATGTCTTTATTTGTATATAAATAAGGTATAGTAATAATGTTTTCTTCTATACTAATGTTAGTACATAAAAGTGGAAAAATTTTGGTGGTTTTTATGTTTGTCTCAAACAAAACAAGAAATGGTATATGGGTTAATGTATATGACTTTGTTCTGAAATCTGAAAGGGTCTTGTAGTCTTAGCATGTGAAGTCGACAGTCGCGTTTGATGAAGCGCTTTACCTAAATTTTATTGAATACTACACATAAATGCTAACAAAAACATAATAGCCCCGCAGTAGCATTTTCATGTGTCGTGGGTGCTATGGACACATAGACGAATACACAAACACCCAGACCCAGAACAGAAATTTAAATTCATCATTCACATTTCTATCTGGCCGGGGATCGAACCCGGAATCCACTGCGAGCGCTACCGGTATGGCGACCGCTCCGCCACGCAGGTCGTCATTACTATCAATTGGATTTGAAATTATTCTTATATACCGCTGGATTTGCTACTAAGTGTCGAAACCGTCGTTTATCAAATATTTAACGACTAAATAGACTCGTGTTCAATCTAAGGAACTGTTTTTAAACACACAATTCTGCTGGCAATTAATCTAAGTGTTTATTAATTGGCCCGTAACAAAATACTTGAAACAGGAAATGTCTTATCTGTAGCCTGCATGCACGACGCTAGTACCCGTTTAAATTATGCTGTTACCTATATTTGTAAAGGAGTATCTATTGCGAGACCATAAGCGAGAATCGTTGAACGATGAATTGCTACTTCAGTCTGATAAAAAAATACAACGACATTACAACGTCTCGGAAAAGTGTTCCGACCCCGTAGTAGTGCAAAAATGTCATAACTAACAATTTGTAAGTGCCCCAGTAGCTATACACAATAAAGATACATTTGATTTCATTTCATATTAAATACATGGATTATCTTATATACTAAATATACGACTATTGATATCCCACATTTTTATATTTATCCTATTTATTTGAAAGAAAAAGATTTATTTCTATCATTTATCATGAGAGCTTTGAAAAACGAATTAATTTCTTCGTTAAAATTATAACATTTTTAAATATTGCAAAAATTCAAAAGGTCTCCCTCAAGTACATTGTATACTTTTTACGATGGTTCAAGTTAAGCTGGATTAAGCGGATTACATTAATTAAATTTAAGAGCGCTTAAGGACTTATAAATGGGGCTCATTTCAGACAGATAGCAGGTGTAAATTACGAAATATATTTATAGGAGGTTCTGTGCGTCGCCCACTTAAGTGCATCCTTGCTTATGAGGTATTAGCATGTATGTTTTTATTTATTTAAAAATTATTAGCTATGAATGTTTTTATTCAAAAATTAATAGCTAATAAGTTAGTTTACCTGATAGCTTCGTGATCAATACATTGAATATTGAATATTTTTATTTGCAGAAATTGTGGTTATAAAAGATGTCATTTGTAGTCATAGTATAGTTCACAATTTATCATATTAATAGTGTGCAAGTGCAATAGGATTACCGTCCTATCATTGGTCGTCTATAGATGTGTTTTTAATCTAGGACTATAGGTCAGTTGGAACATTATGTAATTGTCCGCGGTATCATACCGTTCGAAGCAGAACACGTCAGAAACAGTACTTCTACTATCGCATTTAAGAAGTTGTGAAATCCTTTACGTAAAACTTGCCAGAATACGTATTTTTCGAAATGGAAATACATTTTAATTATTTCCTATACCAGATACACCCATTAGTGGAGACATAATTATGTCCAGCATTGGAAATCAAAAGAATGATGAATGGCTGGATATGATTTCTTAAAAATAAAGCTGACAAAATATTAAATGTTTTTGTTATAATACATTTTTTGAAGCATGATAGTATTAAAAGGAAAGTCTTAATATAATGGGAACGTAAAATTTTAAATACGCTAATCCCTCAAGAGCTCGTTCATTTCAAGTTCCATTTCAACCGCGTGAAAAATTCTATGTTTAACGCGTTTAGACATCAAAAAGGAAACATCACCATTTCATCAAAATTTATGTGGAGTGGGGATTTCAGATGGATAATTTCATGGGTTGGGGTTAAAAATATTATTATATCTGGTAACAAAATGGCGTGTGATGTCGCCGTTCTCTCCATTTACATTTTACGGTCGACGGCGAATAATGTATCGTAGTACATTGTTTCCATTGAGTTGTTTTTAGGACATTGGCTTGCTTATTAAGGCTGTACTTTGTTTGGAATTTTGTATAAGCGGTTCGAGAGAAAGACAAATGTTTTATGAGCTGAGATACCATGTACTTTATTTGCTGATTGTACCATTTTTCAAACCAGAACAGCAATGCTGATGTAATCTATTTCTGAAAACGCCTATAGTCACATATATATAGGTGTGGCGGTGGAGTTTTCGGCGTCTAATTGCATAGAGTTCTATCACCTGTAGTTAGATCGTAAATACGATAATCCAGTATTCGTAATCAGAATGTATATAATTTTAACTTTTTTATAATATGAAAATAGCAATCGAGCGTGCAGCCCATCTGATGTTGAGTAGCCGCTACCACACATGAACATTTGTAATCAACCCCAGATAAATTGCCTTGTCTGAGGTTAGCTACAGATGCATTGCTACCCTTAAGAGCTAATTTGAAACGCTTTGGACGAGTTTGGCTCACTTTTATATGAGGCGACCATCTCAGTCCTCGGGAGTAGCAACGCATCTGTGATAGATCTGTGATAGACTTCATATAGAACCCCTGTTCTATATGAAGTTGCCTTATATACAAATGTCCATGGGCGGCAGTAATCACTAACCGTCAGGTGGACTGCTTGCTCGTTTGCTACTTCATATTTATAAAAAAAAGTATATCTTCCTTACTATATCCATCGGGCCGAAATACAGTAGCGCATAACACTGATATTATTAGGTAGAAACAAGTATGGCGGTGGTGCTTCTGAAAGCGAACTACAACAAGTTATGGCTTTAACGGACTGTGGAACACTGGAAAGTAAAGTACCGTGGAAACAGTGCCCAAGGCGGCAATTCTAGGAATATGCAAACAATGCAAGCAAACAGCCACGCGGAAGAAATTGATCGTGATGGATATGTTCAGGCTGTTATGCAAGTGGGACGGTGGTATTAAAATGTAAAAATATTACACTTTTTCACGTTCTACTTGCTGTGTCATGTCGGGTTATTATTACAAGTTTTAATTATGTGGCTAGTTTGTATTTGAGGGTCAAATCTAGCTGTGGTTAAATACATTTAACCCCATTCGATCGAGCTAATATATTGTAAACACGTTTGTTTTGGGTGATAATAAATGGTTAGCTTATTGACATCATTTTAAATCCAAATGGCGGACATCCTAAGAAGGCGGATTATTTATTTTTAACCGACTTAGAAAAGGAGGTAGTTCTATGTTCGACTGTACGTATTTTTTGTGTAGGTATGTTCACCGATTTCTCCGCCATTTGTGGACCGATTTTTTATTATGCCATGATATAAGTAAAAATGAAATGAAACATTGAAAAGTTTTTTTTTGAGAAAATATGAAACTATATGACCATACTAAAAAGATTGTTAGTAAAACTTTTTAAAAATACATTTGTTAGGTACAGAAATTTTGAATACAGTGTAGTTTACATTTATTTATTTATTTATTTTATTGTTAATTAGAACGGTACAATACCACTTATACTAATTAACACACATATACACACATATCAAGTCACATTTTTTAAAAATTGTCAAATTATATAATTATAATGTCAAATTAAGGCATGCATAGTAATGAATAATGGGGTTTCGCTGAACCTTAGACACACACTAAGAACTTTCCTCCACTTGTTAACAAAAATGTCAAGATCTGGAATGGCTTCTAGTAGAGCGCTGAGAGCCGAGAGGGTACGCGGGATCGGAGAGTTGGCGTG
>DWNE01005732.1:0-13697 GCA_018249875.1 Cecropterus toxeus | reverse complement strand
GTTATTATTGTCATTTTACTCATTAGGTGAAGTACTTTCGATATCAGTTTAAAGTTTTTTGATATCTGTAATAGTTAAGGAATAATCGCCTGTGCACACTTAACGATTACACCCGGTATATATAGTAACAATACAATACAACAACTGTCAAAACACGCAGCTTAATAAAATTGATACGGTTTGTAGACCAATAACTAAAACGGCATTAATAAATAGAATTTAAAAGATATCTGTCAAATTTTTATACCAGAAAATAAACATCTAAATTAAAAATACAAAAGCCAAATACGTATCAATGTTCACAAACCAGTTATTACGTAGGAATCTGAACCACGCGCTTAGTAATCAAAACCATGTTATCTCATATATTATGTACGTAAATTATGATATTGTTGGCCGAATAGTGATTTTACCACGTTTTTATTCAGTCGCTTGTCTGTTTAATTGGAATTTTGAAGTGTTTCCCAGGTAAATTACGGGGTAAATAAAAGTTGTTTTGGTAGCTTTTTCTATATTTTTTAAGGCACTCCAAAATACGTCAAACCGTTTTTGCTGTAGAGCGTGCCAAAAATAGAACATACCTCCTGGCTTTCGGACACAGTCGGGTAAAAAATGCAGAAAAGTACTACCAAAACTACGTTTGTCAACGCCTGCATTATTGTTTTGCCTTTTTCGTTACTTATTTTTAAACAATACTTTTTGTTTTTATATTTATTTAGTTCGTTTTATTTATTGATAGTGACGATGTTGTTCAGAGATTATGATGTCATATCCTTTTGAGTACCGCGAAAGAAAGGCCGGCACGAGCTGGCACCGACAGCTTGCCGACTAAGCGGGCACCAGCGGAATTCCGACGAAGTCATATGAGGCGCCATGACATGCAACATTTTGTTGAAAATTTACACATGACTCCCGTGGAAACTTTAACAACTTTGAACCGTTTGTTTCACAACATTGCTATTTTCCTGTAGACAGTAAATAAATCCAATGTAACTATCAATCATTTAAGACTATTATTGAATAACACCGCGGTGTTTTATTGCAAATCTTATTAATATAAAGGCGAAAATATGTATGTGTGTTTGTTACACTCACGCACACACTTCTGATTGGATTTGGATGAAATTTAGCACACAGATAGATTATGGCCTGTATTAACACATAGGATACTTTAATCATGGTGCATGACCCAAGCGGGTGGAGCCGCGGGGAAAACCTAGTTACCTATATTCAAAAAAATATCGCGCGATTAAAATTTTTCTATATACTATCTTTGTTAATTACCATTTGCCCATGAAATGTGAGAAATAAGAATATATATGTACACAGTGAATAAAATAACAACATTGTAAACATTGCATAAAATTAGGTTGTGTACGAAAATAAATTGTTTAAGGGAAACATTCCGATATTCTTAAGCTACACAGACGTTATATAAGTCTTTAAGTTATAATCGATCGAATAAGATTAGCTGTTAGTTTATAAACAAACGCAAGATAAATACCACCTGCGTGTTTAACGGCAATTATAATACAATCAATGTGACATACAAGTGGGTAAATAACACTGACGCGATAGGGCTCGGCGCGAGGCAAATGTAAATCTTTTCCTGTTCTATGAAGGTAGATGGCAACCGGCGCGAGCGACGGCCGGCGCCGCGCTGTCTGCCAGCGCGATTAATGTATACGATAGGGTTTTCACCTCTTTTCTTCACAAAAAATATTTCTTGAAAAATATAGTAATTTTCGAAAAAATATACTACTTACTTACATTTTTAACTCTGACCGTCTAAAATATAGGTTAATAGCATAAGTTACTAAAGTATATAACGATTTCTTTATAGTACGGACGGAAGATGTATTATGGGACGGGTGGCAACCCTAGTTAACGGCGTAACCTGAATATATTGCCGTGCCAAGTTTGCGTTAACAGGCTTTTATATATTAGCTACTTTAAGGTGCCAATGTATATTCAGTATAAAAAAATCTTTTTTTGTGTAATCGGACCCTTTTAACGGTTTTCGTTGTTTTTTTTTTTTTTGTTCATCACGTGAAGAAATATGCTAATAACAATACTCTACCTAATAAAGAAATAATCAAAATAAATACATGTACGCCAATTCGCACTTAAATAGATCTTCTTAGCAATTTTTTGCAACAATTAACAGCTGACGCTGGAAGTATTTTATGTTATTTTAGACTAATATTATCACGGTATTTATATATTTTATTATAATTATACCTGATAGTTACGACTGGAGTTTTTAAACCCTTGCAGTCTTGCATGCATTAAAGTCTTGCATGTTTATAAAACCCTGTTAACCAGAAAACCATTCGCAGAAACCAAACCCAAACTAGCAATACTTGCTCGAATTCGGATATCGTAAATTGTTTGCATTACTGTTGAAACAGGTGATTGAACGCAACACCGCTTATGAATCACTTACATGTTAATGAATGTATCGTACGAGTTCGTTGCAAAAGTTAACGTAATTAATACGTATAATCCGAGTCAATAATTGTTACAAAAAAAGTACTAACTATATCTTTTTATAGCATGAATACGAGCAAAACGAGCTAATACATATCATTAGATGTATTATACTTACCATTGTAAGTGGCAAATGCCGTCCATAGATGGTAGTTAAGTCTAACTTAATTTATCACAGCTACTCGACGACTAAGTTGGAACACCACGGATTAGTATGTTCGCCTCGGAGTAGTTGTTTTAAGGGTGTGGCCTTTCAGATCAGAACACCGCAGCGCTCAACACTACCGTTACTATGCAGAAATGGGTATGGCGGTGACCCTTCTGAAGGCCAACCATAACGGGTTTACCACCTTTAAAAATTAATTATTCGATGCGTAAGAGTTAATATAAAAGTCTAATTCAATTTGAGTTGTAATGTACGTACTTCATGTTTACTTTTTATATAAAAGTGAGGCCGTGAAATAAATAATGTTTAAATATGTTTAAAATTAAAAGTGACCCTCCTTATGACATAGTAAAAAAACCTATATGCCGTTATGTGCTCCTTCGAGGCCTACGAAATTATATCACGACGACGGCGTCAGCGATGCGGCGTGAGCAAGGTAGTAGGATGCCGGCCGTCGTTTATGATTCTGTTATTAAATGACTCGGGTAATAAGTCACGTCAGATGGTGGCGCGTGGCTCGCGCGACGTGGAGTGCATCCTCGCAATATGATTACCTACATACGTATTATTCAACTATAAGGTAAATGTTGCCCAACTTTATCACTGGATATATGATGTTCCTAGAACTGTGATTTAGTTGTCCAAGTTTCCTGTGCCGTCATTCACCTCGTCATTAATCATTTTTGATGTGTTTTAGGTATATACTCATATAAATAAATTGATAAATTGTGGTTAAATATTAGTTTAACATTAATTAAATGCTTTGGATAAATCTCGAAATTGTAATGTGGTAATTGTATTTTATTGATGTTTCCTTCCGTGTTAGTTAATTTGATATGAAATTATTCCACAAAATTTTAGACACGAATGAGGAATTCTTACGTAGTTAGGAGTTATTACGTAGTGTTAATATTTATTTAAAAAAATTGTTACTTTCTTTTTTAAATAATAAATTACTATGCTATTTAGTACGTCAGTATATTGCCTATGTTAGATAACGTTTTGTATCTTTTAAAGAATATTTGTTTTTAGATGATGAGAATGCGTAGTTAAAAAAGTAAAGATAAGAGATAAGTAATGTATCCTCATCTTTGCAACTTGGTCTCCTGGGTAGTAACACTTCTGAGGCTGCATGAAATGAAATGTAAAGAGGAATGGAGTAGAACTTAACAACGGCTCCAGATATAAGTTACTCATGCCAAAATAAGATATAACTTAAAACTGCTGTCATTAGATGAATACAAACATTAAAGTGTCCTAAGCAACATTCGAAAATATATTAAGGTTCTATATGAATAACATCATAAGTTGCTATCATCGGATAAATATCCATTATTATAAATCAAAATACAAAATTATACTAATTGCAATAAATCTCTTAACTGTAGAAACGAACTAAAATATAATGTCAATTATATATTGTAAAATCAGATTGCTTTGATTTTTTTATAATTTTGTCAACTACGACTTATTATTTAATTATTAGGGTAATTTAGTAAATACTTCATCAGGCAATCAGCCCCAATAGAGCGTTATCCTTACAGATGTAAGGATAACGCTCGATTTACAAACACTTAAAACGCACTAAAAGATTAACCTGTTACAGATGTAACAGGTTAATCTTTTGAAGAGTGTCTGTAAAATATTGTGAAAGGTTAATAGAATTTACGTCTGAAAATTGCGCAGGCCGCGGTAATACGCGTATATGTTCTATGTTAAACAAAGTAGAGTACACATTGATGTACCGAAAGTATTATATCGAGCAATTGTAAAAATGGGTACTGTTATTCCATTTATCAAAGCGAGCTCAGTTTAACGGTTTTGATTCTCAATACACAAATCTTACATAAAGTTCTTGTACTTACCTTTTATGTGATGATACACTCACTTCCTGATCTGAATTAGGCTAAAATATTAATTTGGAATCCGCACAAACCAAACTTTGCTCTTTCGTTATGGCATGCGATTTCCGTGGGTAGATTAATATCGGAATGGGTGTCATTAAGTAGTTAATTTTAGGTAGCTCTTATGTTACTCATAACAATGCCTTAACAGCTATTTTCAATAATGTCTCAGTTAACTCTGCCTTAAAGCAACATAACTGAACTTGATAGCTGAAGCTCTACTGTGTTCTGGTTTCGAGGGTGTGATAAGAAAGACTAATACCGAGGCGTTCCAACAAAGCTCTCTGAGGTATTAACGTATCTGTTGTCAATTAGAAAAAACGGAGCGCGTAAGAGCTTTCGTGAGCAATGCCAATTATTTGGGACGATAATGTGTGAGTGGTCGCCGTTTCCAATTACTCATGCGCACGCGCACGACGCGTGGCGCCCCGAGATGAAACATCATACGAGTAACTGTATAGCGATCAGATTACGAGCTTTACAACAAACATATTACAATATTGCGCAACATTCCACGGATTTTTTATCAAAAATTATGCTGTCATTACCTATGTGTGTATGACTAATCGCCACGCCATCCAAGTTGAGTTGGAGAGTTATTAGTTATGTAAAAGTCAAATTACATATCGACGCAGGAAAACTAACTTGTCATATCTCGAAAAATACGAATTTCAGTTAAATACATATAAAATTAATTACACTAATCCAAAAAGGCAATTTTACATCCGATCCAAAAACTACTTACAAAATATAGTTCCTTGTAAGCTAGATGGTATACTGGTATCTAATGTGGTCGAATATTTAATTTTAAATTAGAAAATATTCATTGATTCTATAAATCCAATCCAAGTTGGAACGCCTTGGATGCGTTTATCTTTAGCCATGCCCTTCAGACAGAACACAGCAATGCATTGTAGTAGCGACCGAGTATTCAGTTTGTTCAGGACTGAATCCAGAAGGGAGAAAAATTTCCCGTATCTCCAAAAAGGTAAATTTACTAGAGCTAAAAAACTACTTTTAAAATTCATAAATTTTAAATTATATGATTATCTAGTATCCTATGTTGTAAAATATTGAAGCAAAAAAAAATTGAAACTAAAAACTATTATAACTTATCTATGAAAATATTCCGAGATACGGTGTATTTGATTTTATGTATAAACCTTATGCAGTGGTGTTTTTCAACATGTAAGTAGTAGCATTTTTTCCAAAATGGGAACGTGTAGATTTAGTAACTGCTATGTTTAGAGACTGAACATCTACGTAGCTGAAATAAGATAGGGAGACTACATATTCACAACATTCACCGGCTTAATAATGTATCGTTTGTAAAAAAAAAAACATATAAGGTGCGTCGATAATAGACGACCCGCGTGGTCGAGCGGTTACCATATCGGCCTGACGCGCAATGGGTCCCGGGTTCGATTCCCGGCCAGACAGAAATATGAATGATAAGTTTAGATTTCTGTTCTGGGTCTGGGTGTTTGTGTATTCGTGTTTGTGTGTCCATGGTACCCACGACACAGGAGAAAATCCTAGTGTGGGGCTATGAGTGTAGAAGGCGTGATTTTTTTAAATTAAATTAAATAATAAATACTAATGCAAAAGATATGTGGGCATTCTTCCGCCGAAATAACATTTAGGCCACATGTAATATTTATGACACATTAATAGTGTTATGCCAAAGATCAGAAATTATAAAAGAGTGTAAGTAAATCATGGATAAAACTATGCAGACCAAATTACTCAATTTAAAAAAATAACTCAGAATAAAGGCCCTAGTATGACAAATTACTTAGTTAATGCATATTTTTGATACGAACAAGGTTCATTAAAGAATTTATCCAATACAAGAATCAAACTAATAAAACACAACGGTATTTTTATAAATCTCAAAATTAAGAGAAGTTCTCCTATAGAACGTAAATACAGTGAATAAATCTAATTTTTATTATATCTAAAATAGAGTAGAGTAAAAATTGGTATTATACAAGTGTCTCGGTCCATTAAACGGGTGATTATTTTGTTTAACTAGTGAACTTCTAAAAAACTGACACATATTGATTTAAAAATATAAAAGTTATAAGATATAGCAGGTCATATTGCGGATGTAATTTATATGTTTGATTGATGGAATCACTTTTTAGTTGTCTTTTTAATTATTTATTTCGAGTAAATTCTTTTGATGCATTTTGAAATGAATTTGTACCAAATATGGCACGTTGAAGCTATCACTGTTCTGATATTTGAGACTGAATTTTTCTTTAAGGTATAACCCACGTAATGCATGTGGAATATGATGCGTGGGTTATACCTTAAAGAAAATGGTATATCTTATCCTCAGGTACAAAAGTAGTAGCTAATTTTGTAAGTTGCAAATTGTTTCACTTTTTCGACTTACTTTTTTATTAATATTAAATTGTATACGTAAAAAGTGATATGATAATGTAAATGTGTAGAAATCAACATGTAGTGAGTACGTAGTGCAGCTGCAGGGTAATATGAATCATCTTTTCAATCAGTACTTTTCCGTAGTCAGTCACCATGATAACCATTTCTAGTAATATTTAACCAATAACAGGGTTAGAGCTCTTACGTTTATCGCTTGAATGATTAAAATTCTTTAATATTTTTTTCATATATGACGTAAGGGGTTAAAGACTCCGAGGGAGGGTTCACGGAGAAAGGACTAGCTGTATTACGATTGGTTCATATCTGTATTACGTCGTTTTTTTGACACCTGATTGGTCTAACATCACGCCACAAGTGGCATATGGTATTATATATTTGACTCTGATACATCCTAGCCACGGCAGTTCACTAGTAACCTGGAATCTAGATAGATCTACACAAATGTTGGCCTATCTTGTGACTTGGTATCTTACGTACGCCACATAAAATTAAAACCGCGTTGGAATGTGCACACAGCACATTCTAATCCGATCACAGATGCAAGGCTACTTATACGAAGTAAGTTAAAACTCCTCATATGAGTACATTGCTGTTTTCTGTTGGGTAATACCACCTCAAACCCGATATAGCAAAGCAAAAGCGTGACGGTCGGTGGTGGTATTTGGTACTTTTATTAATAAATACCAATTATTTTAGTACTTTTTATTTTATTTTTATTTTTACTTGCGATAAACTAAAAATCGATTAGTTATTTTTTTATAATATTACCGACACATATTTATAACCGTATAATATGTACTGTTATGTAGTAAAATGTAATAAAAAAGCAATACTCTTTAGTATTTTAGTAAGAACCTAATTTACATTTTGTTCTCATTATATATTAAGCAGTATAATAACAATAGAAATAGTATCTGCTTTAGAAACAAATCGTCATCGCGACCTCTAAAATTTAATTCTTCAATTTTGAATTTCAAACACGGCTAAATTAGTGTGCCTGACCTTGCGACTGCAATACGATTATTTAATGAATTTACGAAGAACGGCTTTTTATCATGGTAAACAAAAAATCATGTTTACCGTTTTAATTGAACATCGGGCACTTGTCCAGGCATATGCAGTTTTAACCTAGTGAGTAAATTCGGCATTTCAAACTGGCGATCCGAGGTTTGACTCCCTAGCACGCATCACTGAATTTTCGAAGTTACTCGTACAGTAGATTTGAACATTGGAAGACACCTGAATTTCTGATTTACACTGCGAGATCAGATTACTAATCTCCACGTGGACAACGTAATGACCTAAATTAGCGGTTGACAACCTTTTCGGTAATTTAAATGATATAGTAGCTACATGAGGTCGTGGCGGCTCGTATTTGGAAGTAGTTCGACAAAAAATGTGTCTTTAATGCGATTTTAAGCGAAAAAATTGAGCTCCAAGAAAATTCGCGGGCCACAAGAAAATACGAGTAGTTAGTAAGGATTGTTTCCTTTTTTAATAAGAATGAAGTAACAAAGCCCACATGATGGTAAGTGGTTACTGCCGCCCATGGACACATGTGAGGAACTTCATATAGAACAGTGGTTCTTTTTAAAGTCGATCATTGATGTGTCGCTACTCCCGACGATTAAGATGGTCGCCTCATATATAAGTAAGCCGGCAACCACACCCTTCCACCGAAAAGCACGAACTGCTTCACGCTAGAAATAGGTGTGGCGGTGGTACTTCCCCGGTCGAATTACATTGGTTCTACCACCTGGAACAAACCATTGTCGACCAAGAGCAAGAGAAACCTCGTACCCAGCGGTGAGACTGTAATGGGCAATCGATTTCAGTTTTCGTAGTAGGATAAATTACTTATCACGTCAAAAAACTGAGGTAATTCCCAGTACACGTTTGTTACGTTTCATGTCTATTTTTGAACTCAGTTCAGCGCATGTTGTTATTCTTTAATAGCGTCCAGCTCGTAAGTAGTAAACGAATCGTAAATGACAAAAATATTTTCGTACGTAATGCAATTTATTTTTTAGTGCGTAAGTAAGCAGATGTTGCGATTACAATATGACGTAAGACGCAATATGTTGTCGTAGATAAAACTGCGTAAACTTGGCTACGAAATTTAAAAACATTCTTGAGGAACGATTATAGAAGATAGAAACATGCGAGATGATCCTAAAAAAAAGGTTAAAAGAAAGTTAGAAAGTTAATGAATCGTAATTCATACGAGAAAACTAGACTTGTTACTAGTGGATGGATTTCCAATTGGGACTTTGTCCAGAATGACAAAGGCTTTAACAAAGATTTTGCCCGCGTAAGACGATTTTATTCGTAGCAAATGTAAAATTAATCAAAGGCATAACAATAAATAAAAGTTAGTGAAACAATAATATGAAGTAGAGTCGGAGAAATAAAACGTCCTCTTATTCCGTTCATTTTGTTCCCGGCTATTAAAAGGTCACGGATATATTTTGCAAGGCTTAATGTTGTCCTTGTTCTAAATATTTTCCTTATTCTAAAAGGTCACTCATGAACATAATGCATGCAGCAGTTAGGATAAACTTCAGGTGTTGTGCACCAGGGGTTTTATGTGCTATTTCGACGCCAACTGCGGGCACCAACAAGCTAGTCAGGTATGGTTACTATTGGTAATAAACCCCATTAGAGGAGGCACATGACTAGCTCTAAAACCTCGATTTCAAAGGCTGATAGGTGGAAAACTTCCAGGAATAAAAGTTTTCATACGAAGTATTTCGACTCGGTGACGGAATGAAAACTAAATGTTGTGAAAATCTTTAGTTACTCTGATATTGAACGAACATAATTGTCGCCAAGCCATTCAAAGAGTACGTGGCGAATATATTTGAACTATGTAATGCACTGGGTTAATACACACGCAAACATATATAATACACTAATACTGAGCTAATGCAATACAGAGCGTTTCAACCTGATTGCCTGATATCGTCTCATCCTCGGATGTAGACATTTTTACTAGTTACGCAGAATATCGGGGACTTTGCCCCTAGTGGCCTCCAACCTTCCCTATAGTAAGTAGACATCTGATACTGATCGCAAACCGTCCGACGCATCGGTTATCACACTGATATTATTTGGTAAGCAAACTGGTAATACTTAATTAACTACGAAAATACAGCAACATACATCTAATAATGTTCTAACTGAATATTATACATATAAAGTCACCCTTTTACTCCAAAAAATCACACTATGTATTTACTTTACCGACAACGGCAATGACCATTCAACATCGCTCTTAAAATAATAACTGAAAAAGTAGATCTACGTTTCCAATTATTAATATTTTGCATTCGCGACAATAATAGTGAAAGTTTAATTTCTTTTAAAGTTAAATATTCAAAGTAACCTAATTTTATTTTTGTATATCAAACTACGTAAAAATAGTATTTTTCTTCACTTTGTACATTTTCATGAGTAAACTTTGAACCAACTATTTAAATTTACATTCATGATCTTAAGTTCTAGTTGTTCGCAGGCCATCATCTGGGAAAGCCCGGCTGACTCACTATACACTCTGTAATACTGAATATGAACCTAATAACATTGTCGTAAAGTCGAAAGGAAGATTTTGATGCCCTTAAAGTAAGACTTTTTCTAGAGCTCGTGCGTCAATGCGTCTCATTAGGAACATGAACGCAAGTGCAAATATGAATGATTTCACGGCGGAGAAATTACCTGAGTGTCTTCTTTGGCATTTTATGAATGAACTTGAGTTAAGAAATAAATGTCACATAATATTTACATTTTAGAACTAACTTTATACAAATCAATTTAATACATAGTATGACAAAGCCTACAATAAATGGAAATCGTACTAGAAAATCGTAGTAGGTATACATACATACAACCTCCTTTTAAA
The DNA here is from genome assembly GCA_018249875.1 of Cecropterus toxeus. Taxonomy (NCBI): domain Eukaryota; kingdom Metazoa; phylum Arthropoda; class Insecta; order Lepidoptera; family Hesperiidae; genus Cecropterus; species Cecropterus toxeus. The sequence goes on along the minus strand of DWNE01005732.1, from coordinate 2,827 downwards.
GCTTGTTAAAAATGTACATTGTACATCTACTTCCTCATTCAATTATTATATCTTATTCCATCAATGATTGACTTTATCATATTAATATTTTTCCTAAAAGTTATCAATGTAATTATAAAATTGTAATAATAGAATTTCCGAACTTATTTAGAGGTAACAAATATCTATCGAACTACTATATAATTATATTCCTTCTTTTATTTAAATATGTGTTCCCATGTGTACTCCCAAGACAGTGGCCAACCTCAGGTGAGACTGATATTATCTGGGGTTAATAACAGATGTCCATGGGTAGCAGGAGCCGCTTACCATCAGGTGGACTGCATGCTTGTTTGCTACTTAAGTATTAGGTATTGTAGAAAACATGAAAAGAAAATAAGTATTTCAACTAGCATAATATACACTCATATTTGTAATTGTGCATATAGAGGTATAGTTGTGTACATGTATATATATGTGTGTCGTATTACATACACATAGCCAAAAAGAGATTAAAAAGTATACGTCGTCAGCCCATTATTGTCCCACTGCTGGACTGGGTCTTCTCTCAGAATGGGAGAGTTTCCGGCCATAGTCCACCGCGCTGGCCAAGTGCGAATTGACAGACTTCACACACCTTTGAGAATCTTTTTTTTTTTTTAAACTCTTAGTTCCTCACGATATTTACCTTCACCGTAAAGCAGTGATCATTAATTTCTAATATGCACATAATTTTAGAAAAATCTGTGGTGCGTGCGTGCCTGGGATTCGAACCTCGGACTCTCGATTGAGTGGCCGAGTTTCAACCATTGGGCTATCACTGCTCATGTATTCAAGTACATAGAACTAATAGATGACGTCTATTAAAGACGGATCTGATTAATCTGACGCATTGCTGCATTTGCGTCAAGAAGTCCCGGCCGCCGGACCCAGTGACCGGCAAATCCCGTTTTTCAGCGTGACTCCGTGAGGCAATGCGGATACAGACAGGAGTTACGCATTGTGCTATTATGAAAATCATAGTTACGTAGTCAACATTCAAGGTAATCTCCCAAAAGGCTGAGATTTGGACTGTATGTTTTATATTATAAGTAGCTGAAGTACCTAGTCGTACTCCGCTACGGGACATACGATGGTCACTATATTTAAATAGTGCAAAAAATCTAAATCAAAAGTAGCCTATAAGTTGACCAGGTAATAAAGCTACATCCGTGCGGAATTTCACGTAAGTAGGACCAGTGGTTCTTGTATGATTAAGTAACAAACAGACACACACCATGATATTTTTATATATGTATTAATATAGTGTCGTTCGACCGGGGAGGTACCACTGCCACACCTTTGTCTAGCTTGAATCAGTTCTTGCGTTTCGGTGGAAGAGTGTGGTTTCTGTTTTAATTATATTTAAGGCGTCCATGTTGGTCCTCGAGGCTAGCAACTTATCTGTGATCGACTTCAGGTAGTACCCCTATGCATCTTATGTGTGAAAGGTGGAAAGGGAGATGTGCTGAAAAAGGCATCCTAACTTAGTGCTCAGGTAAGGCGTTCTAACTTAGTGATCAGGTGACGCGTCCGAACTTAGTGATCAGCTAAAGCATTCTAACTTAGTTCTCAACATGTAGCATTTCTAATATTATCTCCCATACCTTTGTCGATTGCAGATGTCATTTCAGTGGCCACTTTTACTATTTTATTAATGAAAATTAATAGCATATGAGCAATCTGCAGTGGACATGAGGCTACAATGATTCGTACAGGATCAGATTATTGCTATTTAACTGTTCTTAAAACAGACCCGATGACTCACGGGATCATTTATCGGACTCATGTAGTTAATTGTAGGGAATTTACTTTACAGCTTCTGGGTACTGCTGCATGTACTTGTATTGTGCGTAACCAATTTTAATGATTTATTGCATGATGATGCTGCTGACTCACGTAGATAATATGATTTTTGTACCGACTTCAAAAATGGAGGTTCTTAATTCGACTGTATTTTTTTTAATTTTCATCTCGATATCTAACTTAGGCTAATGTAGCATGTGAAGCTGAACGTACTTCAAATCCCATGATGATAAATAATTATCCATCCATCATGCACCGCCACGCGTATTATCACTCTGAAGAATTCAAGAATCTGAATTGAATTGGAACGTCTTACCTTCCGGGTCTCTCATATGTTACGGCTAAGTCAACATAAGGGCGGTGGGCAAAGATATTCGGGCCACAAGGGTCCCTCTTTATCATTTATCATACATAATATTACAACGTTATTAAAGACAATGTAGTATTATGTACAAATGTAAAAGATGTTTATCATCCCTACTGTTTAGCGGGTGGTTTTTATATGGTTATTATAATCTTCCTCCTGGGGGTTGCCAGATATGAGAACTCCCGCAGGAGCAGCCACCCCTCAGTTGGTCGATCGTGTAGAGGCACTAGGTCTTTTAAATGTGAAAGAATCTGTAGTTCGATCGGTAAGGTACTAATGCAACTTCTAGCATGAAAGAAATTCTTGCGTTTCGATGGTTGGTGGATGGTGAGAGTGGTTGCCTGTTCTTTTTCATAACGGTGACTATCTTAGCGTTTAGGAGCAGCAACGTGTCCTGTTCTATATTAAGTACTATACAGATGTCCATGAGAGTACACTTGCCATCTGCGGTGGTGGTGGAAATCGGTGGACTGCATGATTTTCTGCTATTTCAATCTAAGAAAAGCCGACAATTATTGTCAGTAGTAACAGCGACGTATGACCCGCGTGGCCGATCGGGTACCATACCGATCTAACGCGCAGTGGGTCCCGGGTTCGATTCCCGGCCAGACAGGCATCTGAATGATGAGTTTAGAT
>DWNE01005731.1:0-13698 GCA_018249875.1 Cecropterus toxeus | reverse complement strand
ACTTTTATATGAGGCGACCATCTCAGTCCTCGGGAGTAGCAACGCATCTGTGGTCGACTTCAGATATAACCCCTGTTCTGTATGAAGTTGCGTACAAATGTTCATGGACGGCAGTAACCACTTACCATCAGGTGGGCTGCTTGCTCGTACAGAAAGACGGTAGGTATTATCCTTTCTCGGGCATAACTTAATAAATAAATAAATAAAACTTTCTATATTCATAACCCTACATTAGAATTTTTATGAGTATCAATGCATTTCCAACTGCAGATTTACTTTTTTTATTAAACTATCAACGAGCAAGCAGTCCACCTGAGATGTTGAGGAGTCTATTCCATCATGTATACCTGTAATTAAACTTCAATAATTATTAAAGCTATTTACACTCATTGCCATACAAAGATGACCGCTCCGCCAACAGGATCGGTGTCATATATTGTATGTCTGAATACTAAGTTGAAATATATGAAATAAGTATTTTTCTTTTATAAAAATATAGTAAAAAATTACATCACACTTGGGATAAACATCATAAACTTATTCTATTTATGAAATAACCTTCACAGGTACGCAAGGATGTAACTCGGGAAAAACGACTGTCTCCTGCAGGAGATATTAAAGAATAAATTCTTCTGTTTCCGCCAAAACTGTCGGTACGTTGATATTTTTAGTTAGAAATGAAATTATCTCGACACGCGTTTATAATTTGTGGATTTCCTCAAATTAATATACTATTATATTTGATCATCAAATTTTATTTGATGTAATTACGCAAAGCAGTGTGGCATCACATCGATTCAATTTCCAGCACGAAACCTATAAAGAGGCAGTATCTATCCACGAACATTTTTCACTACATAAAATCATAGTTCTCCATGAACATTTTTCTCTACATAAAAACGAAGCAATGAACCTTGGATTTTAATTATGTTTCTTGTGTAACAGTTTGTTACACAGCGAACTGTTGCGCGGGAATATCTCACTATGAAAATTTGTACGCATAGTTTTTAATATAAAAGAAAACAAATATTTATCCCTTACGTTACCTCCTTGAGTATGATAAATATTAATAGAATTCATATACAGCATTTCTATTTGATACTCATTTTGTAGCACAGTTCAGCGTAGGTACTACGATAGTTACGGCGTAGCAACCTACGATGTGAGTAGTAGCTTCAGTAGAGCGAATGAAATGATGCCTTTGAGAAAATAACATTTTCTGCACTGGCCCGTGATATCTCAGAACACATACATATGTTTTCTAGCGAAATGAATATTATTCTAGGATTGGTATTTGTACTATAAATACTTAGATTCGAATTATTTGTGCACATCAATTAATCATTTATTATTCATAAATTTAAGTTCAAAATTATTTTATAATATTGGATGTAACAGGCAAACGACGGTACTTAAAATTGGTGAAAGATTTTAGTCATGTATAACAGTACTTTTTAGGGTTCCGTAGCTAAATGGCAAGAAAATTAAAACTTGAAATTTAGATATGCAGCAAAACATAACTTTATAATAGGTACCTAATTAAAAAAAATTAAATTATTTAATTGTCTACATTTATGTTTTTTAAAGTTAGAGAAGCAATCGAATATGAAGTCTATTTAATGATAACTGGTCACTGCTACTCACGGGCGTCAGTAAACTTCGTGTAAACAGGAGATTTATCTTAAGTCAATCAAAAATGCGTTCCGAGGACTAAGATTGATGAATGGATATGAAAGTAATCTGTCAAACTCTTCCACTAAAACGCACGAAACTAACCTAACGTTAGAAATACATACATATGTTGCTCATGTGATGAAAAAAGATGCCGGGGATCAAACCCAGATCTCTTGGCATATTACAAGCAGAGTGTTTTGTTGTTCTGTTGGTTTTACCATTTAATATACTTGTACACTTTCTTTCTCTATTCCTTCTTACATTCTATAATTTTATCGCACAACACTACTACAGAAAAGTTGATCAAAGGCTTTAATATTGCAACCACTTGCATATTCAGACTGCAATTTACTTTCCATATTTACACTCAGTCTGAAGCACTTAACGTTGGCTTTTAATTCAGAATATTTCCTAGGAATTTACTCAAGAAAATCTTTTACTGCTCAAGAAATATGTGTGTCTGGGGCATATACACAAATAAGGCTTTCTATACTCATAGTTCAACACTGGAATTCCTTTCCGACGTCGTGATTACCATAACAAAGAAAATCTAATTTCACACAGATATCTGGGGGTCATGCCGGTATAGTGACCGCTCCGCCACTCAAGTTGTCACTTTAAAAGTGTTTTCATTTCTTACAAAATTTAAACATATACATCGCTGTACAAAGATTTTATAAGCAATAATAGGTATTTTTGGGGATATATAGGAAGCTTTATTTCATTTATCGTATATGCCTCAAATAACTCTATATATTTTTGTTCGTTTTTCTCTTTGTAAACAGCGTCCTTAGAACAAGTTTATAACGTTTACTCAAAACAACCATTGTTTACGTTTTCGGCTGTACATTGAAATATATATTGCTCCTTTACGTTCTCTCCTTTTGGCGTTATTTTACGATGCAAGGGTAAAAGTAATTTACCTTTCTAATAGAAGCCCTTTGTAATTAGCTTCAATCAGTTTTTTCGATAATCACTTTAGACTTTAAACAATAATAAAACTTTTAATAGGCTCAAATACTATTCCCAATTTTATCCCTTCTAAAACAGTTTTTAACTTATTTACATATTTTTAAATGTGGTAAAGTAAACATTCATGGCCAATTAAGGCCTCAGAAGTATCAACGAGGTAGAGAACTTAATAATTGATACCTTCGATTCTTCAATTTTATATTAAAAATAATGGAACAGCTTTTAATTTGAAAACCCCATAGTAAAAGAGTGGAGTTATAACTTTGACGTGTATCTTCTATATCAATCTACTATACAATACCATGACGGGACAGAACTCGGTAATCGGAGCCTACTAAAAGTTATATAACCTATAAACTTTTAACGTATATGTTACGGTTGCTAAGCTCAAAGCTTTAAGCTCGAGTTGAAAGCTCGCTGCTGTGTCAAGTACGCGTCGACTCGTTTCCTCGAGACCGCTTTAACGAATGACGTATGATGTACAGTTGGACGTGTAAAATTAAGTCTGCTAAAATTTTCCTGTCTTAAGTATTACGTACCTTATGGCGGTGTTGTTAAAATGAGTCCAATATTTTGTGAAATTACTCCTAGCCTCTTCTTTACTTTTAATAATATTTGCGTCAAAATTTCCAGCACACTTTGCAGGTTTGTTTTCGTAAAAGAATAAGAAATTCAAAATGGCAAAAAATCAAAACATACATCTCTATTTTTTATATTAAAGCTTGATAAGCTATCGTAATATGATAAACAGATAACAGACAGACGAACATTTCAATTTTGTTTGTATAAAAATATGAGCCAGTATGCAAAGCGGTCACAATACCGGTCTGTCACGCAGCGGATTTCTCATACAAATGTCAGATGTGAGTGACATTATAGATCAATTAGTTGAATTAGATGGCTAGTGTTTCGTGGTTCGAGTTCAAATGCACCGCCCACGCCAATCTATTGTTTTATGACAAGCCCCAGATTTCCGCAACTTTTCGTGACTATCCCCACAAAATACTGTATCGAAAGTTGGAGCGAGTCCAAATTCACGACACGTGTTTGAATCAGCGAGAACTCACTCGACACTAATGGTCGAGGCTTTTACCCGGTATTGCCAGTTTAGTCTAAATTAGAGTAGCACGCGAATAGTCGTCGTTGTATTACTTTTTTTAATATGTCGATATCGAGCATGCAGCTCACCAGATGGTAAGTGATAACTGCCGTCCATGGAAATTTGTAATCAGAAGCAGTTAAGATTAAAGTCATTATCTGAGGTCGGTCGTGAATGCGTTACTACTCCTGAGGACTATCTGTTGAAACGTCTCTTTTTGGTAAAAGAGACGTTCCAACAGATACCCTTCTAACCGGTACATCGCAGCGCCCAGCGCTACTACTATACAGTTATTGGACAGATATAAGCGTAGCTGTTCCTGAGGAGTCCAACCACAGAGAGTTCTACCATCATCAGAAATCTAAAATGGTATCTTTTCTTCTGAATGTCTCCTTCCAAAATTAGAGGGGCTAAAGCTACGACCGATAAAGCTGACGAATAACCTGATGCAGTTTGATAGACCACGCACTTTTTCCTTTAGTGAACTCTCCGACGCGTTGTTTTCTCTGTTTTCCTTAACCGTTAAAGCAAGCGGTAATTAATTTCTACTAAGGACAAAAATATTCTAATAATAAACTATCCAGATGTCCTAAATTATCGTAAGTACCAATAATTTGAATACTCGTTATGGACATCTGTCGCAACCGCAATAGGACACAAATCTTGTGTAACTTTACCTCTGGTAAATAAATAAGCTTTTATAGGTGACCAATATTGTTATAACAAAAACAAATTTCATATAAAAAATAAACAATTGTTTGCTACAATAAATACAAATCGAACAAAACCTACTCACAAATCATAAATCTGAGACCAAGATTTATGAAATAAAGGTTACACAAAATCCACGTTCTACGTTCAATCTACCAAGAATTTCTAACAATGTGGGGAGCAAAGCTGGCTGGGAATTCTCACGTCTCACGTTTCAATACGTTCCCACAGGACTGTCATTTGTTAAATCGAACACGCTCTGAAATCTTAAGTATTATCTGGCTTAAGTGCCGATTGGTGTCGGTCTTACATAACACTGCTCTCTCTTTGATGCCATATTATAATGATTTCTTTGTTAAATCAGCGTCCCCCCCATCCATACGTATGATTAAAATAAAATAAATTTCCGCGTGTCTGTCTCTATATTCAATGTATTTGCAAAAAAGGATACATATTTAGTATTTATCACATTTCTCTTATAATTTTGGTCTGTCTGCGTGCTTTCAGGGATTTAAAATATATATATAGTCCGTATCTTAAATTAAAATTTAGTTTTTAATTCATTAAAATCGATCTACTCTATAAACAATGTTTACCATTTAAATTCAAAAGTGATTTGTCTAATATTGTGTTACGTGGCCTATGGTGCTCACTAGAGACAGTAGTTTATTTTTAATGTATAAAACTTCCGTTGAATGTATTTCAATTCTTAACGCAGTTGCAATTGCGAGGCACAACTAGTGATAAAATAAATTTACAACTTATGTATGTCAAAGCTTGAAGTTACCTAATTTAGTTCCCGATATCTCGGCTATCCCACACTCGACGGATAAAGTCGACAAATCCGGGATGTAATCGCTTCACAACCCTATGTTATTGAGTGCGCAGTAGAATCTTTGAATCCCGCGTATTCCCGGGGGATCATCGCCTCTCGCGTCTCGTGACCTTATTACTTCGGCTTCATGCATGTCCGAATATGTTATTGATTGATTTGTGGTTGCTTGTTATCGAGTTTATGTAGGTTTTATGTTATACTAGTTCAATGTCGCGGATATGCTCGCGTTTAGATTTAAACTTGTATAAATATGTTAGTATTGATAAATTATGTTTATTTTCTTAAATCTGTATTAAACTTAATAAAAAATAAGGAATTCTGTAAAGAATTCCTTACTATTTAAATAACACAATAGGTGTAGTATATGTGTTAAAATGAGCCTAAAAGTTCAAATATATTCCAGACATATCATTGATAATATTTTTTTGAGATGCTGAGAGAATGCTAGTTTGTTGCAAAAAGACAGGCTTCCTGTCGACTTCATTATTGACTTTAAAATACGGAAATAATATGTGTACACGATAATAAACAACATTGCAAAATCTTGTCATTTTCTATTCTCGTAAAGATGCTCTACAGTTTTTATTTCATGATCTTTATCGTGATTATTGGTGACAGCAATGTGATACGAGGTGGTAGAATATATGTACTACAGCCACATGTATTTCTAATGTCATGCACTATTTGCATTTTGGATACAACAAAGAAAATATATATACATAACATAGCATCATGTATTGACCAATAAATAAGTTGAACTAAAAATAAAATTACTAGCCCTCATTTTTCATATATTATTTTCTCTCAACATTGTTAAAATGAATCCTTTCTTAAAGCGGATTTCTCTTAAAATCTCGAACGTCTTCCCGCACGACGGATAACGCCAACAAATCCGGAAAAGCATATTTACTTTACGATTGATCCTTATGGGATATAGGTACTTAAAGATGTAAATCCTGAGTACGTTTTAGGTCTCCTTTCACCGTGTGTGATCTTTTAATTAAACTAACTAATAAAATATTACAAGGTAAATCTTGTCACTAAATGACTTCGTCTACATGAACTGTATAAAATATGTATTTGCTACCGCCCGGACATCCACCGAAACACGAAAATCACGTTAGATACCGCTCGCGGTACCGCACCAGTTCGACCGTACTCGTTCTACTACCTTGCTAAAAAACTGTTTAACCTTCAATTTTATGGGATAAAAACTGTTTTCCTCGCAGTCTTATTTTACAAACACTAGAGATATAATCATGAATTTTAATAAACAAATCGTTTACACCGATACCTATGTGTACTAATTTTTCTGCTAGGAAAAGGTTTTATGATAACATTGTGAAAGGTTTAAAGGTTTTCTGACGGCCTAAGAATGTCGTTTTCTTTTGGCCCTATTTCCCATGTAATTAATAACCTCATATCTACATACATGATTTTAACAGCTAGATAATGCTAAATCCAATCTAATAAATCGTCCATCTGTCTTCCGTAGCAATTATACAAAACATGATGAATGGTTTGGTCACAAAAGGTCTGATCAATCATATGCTTTCTTTGGAGGCGAGTGAAAGAGAAATATATAGGATGTAATATTGTTCATATAGGATACGATTGATAATATAGCAAGATGTAACACCAAAGCATAGATGTGATTATTTCAACTTGTTTATAAATTTGGGCATTATTGATTTAACAAAATGTTACTCTTATAATATCTTATCGAATAGAAGAGAACATACTGTGAAGGTAAATATTTATCTGTTAAACGCTTACTTTTCAAGTAAAGTGCTTATAAGTTTCTCGCTAAGAGGAAAAGTCTTTTTAATTTGAATTAATTGCGGAGTACTGGCTAACGTACATTAGTTTCCAACTAATATTGAACCATCTTGTCGATATCAGTATGTAGTAAGTGAGTCATTAAATTGTTAATTGGTTAAAGGGTAAGTCCCGCCCATCAACATCTGTAAGTAACTTTATATAGAACAGGGCTCCTATTCGAAATCAGTTTGCGTTGCAGAGCTGCGTTACTACTCCCGATGTCTAAGATGGTAAGTCACATCAAATGAAAGTAAGTCGTCATAAACATCCTGGTAAGTGGCACTTGCCTATGGTTCTACGTAATCCACCACAGACAGGATGGGACCTACCTGAACGTCTGCATGTAACTGGATACTGGAGTGAAGTCTCTTAAAACCAGTATCAATTTAGTTTGTGTAAACTATACTCATTGCCTGAAATAAAAAAATAACTTGACTTAGTGAAAATTTCAACAAGAAAAAACTTACACAATGTATAGTCCAGATAGCGAAAGTGTCGCAAATGAACCACAAAAAGCTTCTTGAAGGAGTACAAAAATTTTTGACAACTCGCGTGGCGGAGCGGTCACCGTACTGATCTGATACACAGTGGGTTCCGGGATCGATCCCCGGCAGACAGATATTTAAATTATGAATTAGGATTTCTATTCCAGTTCTGCGGTATAGTGTATTCGTGTGTCTATGTCCCACGTTACAAATGTAAATCCTATTCTGAGGCTATGGCTGTAGAAAGCGTATTTCTAAAAAGATATATACCACAGTGGTATCACTGTCACACCTGAAAATATGTTTTCGTTAGTTAGTGGCCGTAATATAAATTTAAAGTACTCTAGATACAACTTTGCTCCTAAGATATAATATACTGAATTTCTACGTAAAGAGTAAGTTGCGAACTATGTAAATTTGTTCAGTGACCTCTCTTGGAACGGTAAAGTAAGATTGCCTTTAAATTGCCGACACTCGCCCGAACACCTGCCAGGTGGCATATTTGCGCCGGGGGTCGTAAAGCTAGATCGTACAGACGTTATTATTATGATCGTATAACCTAAAAGTGCACTCTTACACGAACATATCTCTTGTATTTTACTCAATTTACAGATACCTATCATTGCATGGTGATTTTCTTTTACAAATTTACATTTGAAAATAACGTATAATTGCTAAATAAACCCAACTACATACCACAGTAATTAAAATAAAGTATTAATTTATTACTGGTACAATTAGAGACATATATGTTTTTATATGATCGTAGTAGCAGACCAGCATGCAGTCCACCTGATAGAAGTGGTCACTGCCGCCCATGGATCTGTAAGGAACCTCACATAGAACAGAGGTTCTATCTGAATTTTATTAAAGTTGCGCTACTACTCACGACTAAGATCACCTCATGTGAAAGTGAGTCGGAAACTATATACATACACACAAACATTCCAAGGTTTCCGATTTCGTTTCCGGTTATACCTTGAAATTACGAAGAGTATTATCGAGGAAACGTAATATACTTATACTAAGGACACACATAATTTTTACTCATGAATAAATTCCGGTCTTGCTAAGACGGCGGCCTCAAATATCTCCGCTACCGAAGGGCATACGGATTACGAACTGAATTTCAAAATGGCCTCCTCGCCGAATTGCGGACATTTCTTGTGTGGGGTTTCCGCATTTCACGATCTTGTGTAGATTGTCCGAATACTAAAACATTTAGTAAATAGCTATAGGTATCACACAATAGAGGATTAGGTGTGACATATTAAGTACACCTATTGAAAACGCGTACAAGTCTGATTTTTGCTGTGTCGTAAGAACTATGGGCATACAAAGACACAAACACCCAGACCCAGGACAGAAACTAAACTCATCAATCAGCTGTCAGTCTGGCCGTGGATTCAACCCGATTGAAATAAACGACTATCGAGTAAAGAACAGAATTTCAATTAACTGTTTAAATAAGCTGAATACAAACCATTTGATAAATTAATTGACGCAAATATTTTAATTAACACTTAACATGATCGATGATTTAGTTTTAAACACGGGACCTGGCTCGTGGTGATTAAATATTCAATATAACATTATTGAAATGACATATTCATTTCAACACTTCAGTTTAAAATACATAAACTGAAGCGTTAAAATGAAATATGTATAAGACAAAAGCTAATTTATGAGTCAATACTTGTAATAATCTACAAGTACTACGACAAATACTTCTCGTGTATTTAATTCAAACATTAATCGTATGATGCGCTAATTGTAATAAACTCTCAAAATTCCATATTAATTGAAATACTTAAACAATACTGGCAATTTTAAGTAACATCGAAAAGCATATTATAATATGTCTAATTAGCAAGCACACGAAACAGCTTGGGACTGAGCAATGCAATAAATTTCCACAGTTAATTAAATATCAATGAGCTTTTTGCTAAATAAGCCTCTTGTTTAGACAATTGTATGGCAATATACAATGTAAAAAAACAAGTAAAACAATATATTATATCACATATAGAATAAATATATTATACAAATACAAAAGACTAATCCGTTGATTTTTTTACCCGGGGTTCTCAGTTGAGGTCTTATTTCGACACGTTAGTAGCGTAAGAAAAAACATTGTAACTGATTATTTGTAAATTGCCCTCGTTGGACCTTACAAAATAAAGATATTTCAATTCGTCTAAAATTGTTTACATAACTTCTAACACATGGCAAACATAGGCTTTATTTTATAAAGTATAAGTAACAAAATCTCCAAAATTTCTAAAAGATGGTCACATTACAAATTGAGGTAGCAACCACAGATAATACTTTGAGGGCTGGCCTCCGACGATCGTCATTCTTTTTCTAATAATGTTAAGATTAAAGAAGAATTCGGTTTGAATTAGTTTATATTTAGACATCATAATCATTCATTACCATCATTACCTTGACAACCATTAGAAGTCATGTTATTTAATCAAATAAATTATTAACAATACTTAACTGAAGAGCAAAAAGACACAACTAGTGTTGAATAACATTAAGATCTCCGTAATAATGTATTGTATTTTGACAGGCTTTGATCACAATGGATCGCTATTAACCTATTTCTGTTTTACAATAGAATTAGTTGCGTTAATATTTTACCGTTAAAACCACTTCAGAGGCGTTCGTGGAATACTAAGAACCTACTTAATCTCTTGTTCTAATTAATATTAAAATTGTGCTGGATGTTAATATAAACAATATATAAATTGGCATAGACGGTAAATTGTGAAGCCTTTGTTTAACTTTATTTGCCCAAAACGAGATTACAAAGTAACTGTGCGAAACGAAACAAAACTAATCGTATTGTCAAACAAAAGTTGTGTGCCGGGAGGAGGGACAGAAATTCTTGAACCCAAACAAACTCAACTCTAATTTGAGCAACTCTGTAAAAGTTTGCAAAATACATCTCGTTCGGTATATTATTATAATCGAGGTTCTATACTGTAAAGGTATTACTATTTTTTGAATAATTTAAAATATCGTTGATCTTGCCTTATTTACAACAAGAAATGCACATTTTCAGATATGCAGATAAAGACGGTTTTGAAATATATATATATATATACGTGTCGAATAGATAACCTCTTTTCCTTTGGGAAGTCGGTTAAGAATACATAAGTTAAAAATAAGTATACTAAAAGTGGCCAACTGTGACGTATACGGTGTTTTAAGGAAGACTTATGGAAGTAGATACAAGCTTATAGTCCACCTGGTGATACATTGGCAGCAGATTATAAGATTAGAGTCTCGCCTGAGTGATGTGGTGCCTCTGAGGACTCCGACTCCTCTGAGTTTGAGCACCTCGGATAACCATGTATGTCTCCCATACCACACCCTTCAAACCGGAACATGTAACGTTGCTTAACATTGCTGTAATAGATATAAATACATTGAAATGCGTGACGGTAATGTCTCCGGGGTCGAACCAAAAAGGGCTCATCTATCCATCTTTCAACCTGTTCAGGTCGACTGCTGGACATATTCGTCCTCTAATGTTTTTTTTACTAAGAGCTACTACGCCGGGAATGTCTACCATCCTTAAACTTGAAAGAGTCATACCACTTAACAAAAACCTCTATCAAGATATATTTTCAGAAACATATTTAAATCTTTTGAAGATTTGTCGGGTAATCCTCGTCTAGCGCAGATGCGACGCTCTTAGCGCGACACGACGGATTTATACAGAGTTAAGCTGAGACTTTTAAAGGTAAGATAAAATCACTGTGTTGTATTTTTAAGCAATATTCCACTTTAGTTATTGCTCTCGTATTTGAAAATTTTCGCATGATGTTAAGATTTAAAGCTAATGGAAAAACAATATTGAGATCGTCTTAATGATTTTTAATCCCATGCCGACCAAAATATTACATATATACCTATCTTTATCTTCTATTGGAAATAAGATTATGCCACACATTTGTAATTTATTGTAATAACTGTCAAAGCTCTTTACAATGGACTTTTCATGAAAGGGGCAACAATAGCTTGCCTCCAAAGCCGGCAATGCATTGCAAAAATGATATTTATAGAGTGGACACAACTAAAGCATTGAAAGGATTCTATTCCCAAGCGGTAATCCTCGAGTCTTGCTTTAAATTTGGAGATTCTAGCTTCTTAGCGCAACGAAAGAGATTTACTCGTCTTAAAAGCAGGTGGGACTTTAGAGGTAATTTTTCAGAGTCTGCATAGTTAGATTTAACAAGGTGTAATTATAAAATATTTATGTAGACACGTTAGTTTTATAAAATGTCTTTTAAGAACTTCTGAAGATTCCAAAAATAACTTTATATAAAAATAGATACATTAGTAAAAAAATGTAGTAGCTCTCATAATTAATGACAATAACTTTTCGAATTTGAATTCGAATTAAGTAGTCTCTACCGTCCAAGTGTAACAAGATTTTGTATTTATCATATAAAATTAGACACAAGGCAGTGGAAAAAAATACTTGAGTACTTGAAAACTGTAATCTAAAATGTAGGCCAAACACAATACAGCTATTGCTTAGTTTTAATGACTGTTCGCCGCGAATCACGTCAGCCTGGGCGCTAGGCAATTACTAAGACCATAATTATCTCGACTTATTGCTTTCTCTAGCGCTTGCATTGTGAACTATTTAAGTGGTACTTTAAAAAATAAACGATAGAATAGCAAGAAATGCCTTTAAATTATATAAATATATATATAATACCTTTGAATATATGTGATATTCAAAGGTGTTAGAAATTCCTCAATTTTTAGGGTTCCGCACCCAAAGGGTAAAACGGGACCCTATTACTTAGACTCCGCTGTCTGTCCGTCTGTCTCCAGGCTGTATCTCATAAACCGTGATAGCTAGAAAGCTCAAATTTTCACAAATGATGTATTTCCGTAGCCGCTATAACAACAAATACTAAAAATTATATATATATATATATATATTTTAAGGTGGGTCCCCATAAAATAAACGTGTTTTTTGCTCAATATTGTAGATAATGGTGTGGAATCCTTCGTGCGCGAGTCCGACTCTCACTTGACCGATTTTATAATGATTGATTATGGTTAAATTAAGAGCATATTGCACAAAATACGAGCACTATTACTTAAACAAGAAGAGATATCTTGCTTCCTAAACCCTACAAATTCCTACATACATTCCACCTCAAGAACATTTTAAGGTAAGTATTTCTGCGATGTTAACATACCGGTAGAACATTGATTTTATGTTCTCGGCTAAAACGTTTGTGCACGGTTGAAACGTGCATTTGTATTCTGAATTCCGAGCTGTTAAGACTAAATTAGTTAATAAAGGTATTACTTACAGTTACAGCGTAGAATACATTTCAGGATCGTACATTCTGGGTTCTGTTTCTAAAATTAAAGGCAACCAGAAATTAATCATCTGATTTAACACTGAATCTTCTTGAGATAAGAAATATTATTTACTCTCTGACGTTAGCAGCCGTAACAGACTGTAAGTTTCATTTTATCTATATTGACGGATTACTGAATGTACACGGATTTTGTTTCAATAGTTTTATATAAAAATATTATATTGCCTGTTACGGTACGTGTTTAATACGCTCAATGTATGTATATAGGTATATATAAACGCATCAATAATAAGCGCACCGCAGCACGCATCTTTAGCCCCTAGCGTTAGTACATCTGTCTCTAACAATACCTAACAAGGTGGTGGAACGAAATAATAATAATAATATACATCATCATGATATATAATATACACAGTCATGAACATGTACATACATGTTTATGACTGTGTGACAACACACAAATACTTAAGGTTAATCTTAAGTATTTGTGAGAGGCTGGAGTCCGTACTAGGACAGCTTGTACGTCAGATCTCCGAAGATAATTATGGAGGTATAAATATGTAAACTGGTTCAACTATAATTAGTTTTACAAAAAATCCTTAATTTAATTTTATAATTTACAAACAGTGCAGCGTTGTGTGTTTGAGTAAGTGTGTGTGTGTGTGTGTGTGTGTGTGTGTGTGTGTGTGTGTGTGTGTGTGAGTGCGTGCGTGCGTGTGTGTGTGTGCGTATGTGTGTGTG
>DWNE01005730.1:0-13699 GCA_018249875.1 Cecropterus toxeus | reverse complement strand
GCTATAAAGGTAGACTCTGGTTTTCTGAGCGTGAAGTCAGGATGTCTTGCAATAAAGCCTTTGCAGCAAAAATCATTACCTACCGGCAGCCCCATTTTTGAATGGATGAGAGATGAGATGATGGTATTTTTCAAACTTTCGTTTCGGAAGAATGGTCGCCCCTATATATGGGGCGACTATTCTTCCAAAAAGAAAGTTTCTAGATTTTTATTGATCACCTAATAACCCAGGATTAACGTTTCCTTAGCAGGAAATTGGAACATAGAAACGCGAATGGTGATGCCATAAACAGATTTGGATGTGTGGCTAATAACTTATAATATCACTAATTATTTGGATACACAGTCTTTTTATGCTCATTTATATACCAAGAACTAACTATGCTGCTAAATATACCTACCTATTTGTAGAGAACATGCTTAATATTTTAAATAATCCTCAAGTAAGTAAGTAAATATAAAAATACGTAAAATATTGCTGTATTGGATAAGTAGGACCTTGTACAACTTGTACAATTGTTTATTGTGTGTAGGTACATTAATGTAATATGTTTTTTGTTAGTCTTTTGTTCATATTTCTATGTGATTTGTATTGAATGTGTTACGAGGATTAGTGTTAGATCATTGACTTTTAACCACACAGCTACTTGATATCTTTAAAACACATATTCCTTGTATATTTGAATAATTATTATGGGAAATAAATCTTTATGTATATAAGAATATTTATTTATTTATGCACACACAAATAAATTACATATAAAGACTGCTTATGAATAATATTAAGTGCAAAGGAATATATTTCATTAAAAACTTTTTTTAGTATTATAAAATAACTTAAGGCTATTTTTAAATCACATGCTTCGGAGCACTACTGTTTTTTTTAATCAATGATGCTCTCTACGCCAACTGATGAATGCACAGGTATAATTTTTAATTCTACCTCGAGTTCGTCAGAGTTGAGTCCCCTTTAAGGACCTCTTTGTGGGGATGGGACTAAGATTCTTTCATCCGGTCTTGTGTTAACCTAGACACACCTGAGGGCGCGCCTACACAGCACAGGCACAGCTTTTAACTTAACATTTCCTATCTAATAATTATATTTAAAACATCAATTTTAAAAGCAGTTTATGAGTTTAAGTTTTTTATGGTTTAATATTAGATCATAACTAGTCAACTACATCTATTTGATATATTCAATTATAAATGGAGGTAAAGTAAAAGTGTAAGTATTGTTTTATAAAGAAATAAAAAGATATGAAAATAACTTTTCTCAGCTTTGTAAGATTTGAAGTGTATGTTAAAATTATTTTTCCAAATGTGGGGCGCATATGGCAAATGACAACTTATTATATAATAATTTTTACTATATAATAGTATCATCTCAATATTTATTATACTGCAAATGACGAGAACTAAGCAAGTTAAAAGGAACTTTGTAAAGTAGGGTTTCACCCTCATAAGTGTTTCCATACGAGAAACAAGTTATTCGGTTTTAAACTGTTTTTATTGGAGTTTAAATACAATTTGTTATTTAAGTATATATACAGTATTTCTATGTATATATACACAAGCGACTAATGGAGTTACGTAAAAGAACACACACATTGTAAACAAATCCAGCTCAAACTTGGCAGACTTTGTTACTTCCAAATCACCAAACTACGACTTTTATAATAGATTTCCCAAATATTGGCTTTGGTTACAGCAAACACCATAATCAAAAACATTTCTTGGATCAACGATGTGCGTATACAAGCACGGGGAAAAATGAGAAAAACTCATATTTGTTCGGTAGTATTTGAAGATCCTTTACGACCAACATTTGGAACATACAGTAAATGATGTAACTATATTTTTCACGCAAATAATTTGTCATACAAACTAGTATTATAAGATTTTAGAAACCCAATTTTTTATCAGATATTGAATTCTCTTGCAATCCATGTTTCAAATATTATGTTCATATGTCGTTCAGAATGTATTATATTGATTAATAAATTGATAGGAACGTTTAAATTTAATTCCACAAAATATGCGTTTATAAGAACTTAACAATAAGAAATAAAATTTCAATAAATTCGATCAATAATAAAATCGTGGTTTAAAAATAAACTATTAATATGTGAAATGAATTTTGTAACTTCTAATATATAAACAAATTGTTATTGCAAAACGAAAAGTAGGTACTAGTCGGATTTGAATGTGGTTTTTGTGATGGGTTCCGGTTTGATTGATGCATGTTGTTATACATATACTCGTATGTGTTAGGTCGAAAACTCACCAGGGGGCGCTGCAGTAAACATTTGTTTGTGCAAAACCAATGCTACAAGTCTGATTTGGATGCGGGTTTTAGTGATGGATTTCGGTTTGATTGGTGCATGTTTTTATATATTATGAGTTACGATAAAAACTCAGTCTCCGCACGCAATAAACATTTGTTTGTGCTAAATCAAAACTCTTTGTTCGATTTGGATGTTGCTTTCAATAATGGGTTTGTGAGTGGGTATCCTTAAATAAGTAGGTGTTACGGTAGTATCTTACTAGGAAATATATTTTATTTAAGTTACTACTACATATTAAAAAGAACGATATAACACTTTAGGGATGTATTTCTATAGAAGTATTGTGCGTTAATACTCCTAATTTTTTAGAAAAAAATAAAATCATAATTTAAGCGGAAAATGTAGTGTGTAGCTAAAGAAGAAGACATTTTTATGGTTTTTCTTCTATTTCTTCGGTTTTCGACCGGCGTAAAGAGTTTCTCAATCGCTCCAATACTTCTAATTCTATGCTATGATGTGGGTTGAAAAAAAATATTTGATCTAGATTAGTTATTTTGGAAACAGATTTAACCTCATCACTTGCTTTTACATGTTTTGAAGAAATGACTGCGCCCAAAGCTTTTAAAAAATCTTGAATACTTATGTACTATACAATACTACATCACAAAACCTCTGACATAATTTATTTGTAAATACTAATTATAATTATATATTAAAATACACTGTATCAATTTTGAATATTGTATATATCTATGCTCTTTAAAAAGTTTGGCACAAAAGGCAAAAATAAAAATAAAAAAAAAAAACAAAGAAAAGCATAAAATAACTAAAATATCCTCCACTATTTGGTTCTCGTAGGAGAAAATATGGCAATAAAATATATAATACTTAAACCCTATAAATTTTAATAAAAAAATCTCTGTGAATCCGTCCCATCAGAAAATGTTCTTCTAATAAGCATAAATATATAAAACGCATTTCTAGTTTAAGCTGGTACCAAAAAATTTTGTTTTGATAGACAAGGTTTTATTAAGTATGTTCTATAAATTTTGTTAGTTTGATCTTAGATAGATTGATAGATAATCTAAAAAATAGTAGAAAAATAAATTGTAAAGAACATTTTGTTTTTACTGAGTTTTCAAAATTTCACAAGTGACTACTACAGGTGAATTACGCCAAACGTAGAGGCTAAGTGCCTGTACGTCTGGCGATCTCTACATGGCGAAGTCAGACGTGTTACAAATGACGTATTCTTATCAAGATAATTTAGGAAAATTGAATGTTTAATCTTTCTACGAAATGAAACTGCAGATAATATGAGAAGTTAATTCATTATTATACTTCGAGTTAAGCCTAAGGAAAAGTACACAAGTTAGCTCTATACAACTGATACTCATGGAGTGAGAGACTCAGGGCCTCGATTCCGGTACGCCTCGATAAGGATTTTTACGCAACGAATACAATTATTTAATGATAGTATGAAAACAAAGTTGAAATAAGTTGACGATGATTATTAAAATTTTGATCATCATTTCGATTTACATACAGATTTATAAGTTTACTAGCTGTGCCACGCAGTATCAGCCGCGTTTATTAGAAAACAATCTTATAAAAACAAACAAACATAGCGTGATGTTATATAGCCTAAAGCCTTCCCCGATAAGATTACTATTCAACACAAAAATATTTTTTCAATTCGAACCAGTAGTTCCTGAGATTAGCGCGTTCAACCAAACAAACTCTACTGCTTTATAATATTAGTATAGATTCGTCCCCATGCCGGCACTAAGCGTAGGCCATTACTGTGTATTTAATTTCCGCCAGAAACAATAGTCCTCGATGGATTATGTTGAATGTCAATGTCACTTTATAAATCGCAGTAGTGGTATTTAAGATAAATCATGGGCAGAAGGAAGTGATAGCTGTTGTCCACGACTTATTTCGGGAATTATAGTTAGTAATATAGCTAGTAATGGAATAGATTACATTAAAATCTCATGAAAGTACTCTTAGATACTAAGTTTCATGATGATGCAATACGATGCTGAAGTTAATGGCTCTTATTTATTTGTACATATAAAATCTTAAAGTTTTGGCTTTTCGGAGTTGAATAATTTAACAAATGTGTTTTAATAACAGATAATATATGTCCTGATATTGTCGTGTTCATGTGAACATTATTACTAAGTAACATCTTACTTAAAGTTGGCAGAACTCTTTGTGGTTTGAGTGCGGAAGTGGTGCTTCCGGTGTTGAACTATTCTCCGCCACAACAGTGTTATGCATTGCTGTGTTTTTGTGTGAAGGGTGCCTTAAGGGAGATATACTAATTAGAGGCGCTCCAACTTAGTCCTCAAGGGTAGCAACACATCTGTGGCCAACCTCAGTTTTTTTTTATACAAATATGAAGTAGCAAACGAGCAAGCAGCCCACCTGATGGTAAGTGGTTACTGCCGCTCATGGACATAATATATCTAAGCAACTTCTTTTAGAGCACGGGTTCTATCTGAAGTCGATCACAGATGCATTGCTACTCCCGAGGACTAAAATGGTCGCCTCATATATAAGTGAGCTGGCAACCACACCCTTCCACCTCACGCAAGAACTACTTTACGCTAGAAATAGGTGTGGTGGTGGTACTTCCCCGGTCGAACTACATTGGTTCTACCACCTGGCTAAATAAGGCTGGCCAGATAAAATTAGTTAAGAATATTGTCTGGGGTTGATTATATCCATGGTCGGCAGTGGTCATATACCATAAAGAGTACATGCTCGTTTGCTACTTCCGTATTATAAAAATAATATTGCAAAAATATCTATAATATAAATCACTTAAATTTTACTGATACGAAATTGCATATATTTAACTTCCAAATATGTTTTGTTTTTTTCCTGAATCTTCACCTTTACCTTGTTGTGAACATTGATAAATACAAACATGGCAATTTTCCTTAAAAAGATGGTAATCTCGTATCATATGAAGTAAGTTATCATTCTTATTTATTTACCTCAAGATTTACCGTTACTTGCGAATTTATCTTAAATTCAATTCAAACATTGATGTGATAAAATTGTAAGTAGATATCAAACAGGAAAATACTAAGACATCTACTGTCTTAAAATGATAAAACACAATTACTTTGGATGGTTGGCCATTAGATAGATATTTTGAGTAATATACATATACTCACCTGCCTGTTGTTTTTTTTTCTTGTTCGTTCGTTCGTTCTTTTTTTACTTTATGTTATATTTTTTATCGAAGTATCGAACGAACATGCAGGCAATCTTGATGGCAAGTGCTAACTATGATCCAAGGACATCCGTGAGCTACTTTTTATGACATTAAAATAACAAACGAGCATGCAGTCCACCTGATGGTAGTGATTACCTTGGCCCATGGACATCTGTAAGTAACTTCGTATAGAACAGGAGTTCTATCTCAGAACTCAGAAATCAATTACAAATACGTTGCTAATCTCTAGGACTAAGATGGTCGCCTAATTTGAAAGTGAACCGGCACTCCACAATTACTATTACTACTGCCATTCGAGTACCTAGTATTTGTTTTGCCCGCATAGCTATAATCATTTTTAAATATTGTAGTGATTACATATAACTAGTTACATCGTTAAACACATTACAACTAAAAACCTGACTACTTAAAATGAAATTAATGTTCATAATGAAATATATTTAATTTAACGCTAACGACATTTAATTCGCATATGCTGTAACGATAACCTTTTTTACACGAAATCGCAATATAAATTAGATTTTAATTTACGAACAAATTTGATTTCAATTTGCCAATAAATAATTTGGTTAAAACCGCTATCTAGTGGTGAAAGATCTAACTACCAGGAATTCTCGATAAGTTGAATATTGAAATAAGCGCCATCTATCTATCACTCAGATGTTGAATTACTGTGGCTGTACATTTGGTATATAGTGTCATCTAGAAAAACGTAATGAGCGAAGTCGAACAAAAGAATCACGTTTGTTGTATTGGTGCCCCCTTTTAAATATTTATTTTATTCTGTTTTTAGTATTTGTTGTTATAACGGGAACAGAAATACGTCATTTGTAAAATAATAATGCTTAGCTATCGTTCATGAGATTCAACTTGATGACAGAGAGACTGACAAACGGATAGACCGACAGTGAAATCTTAGTAATAGGGTTCCATTATTACCCTTTGGGTACAGAAGCCTAAGAAGAATTAATGAATATAAATTATACTTCGACCACCTTCCAATCATTAAAACTAAAATAAATATGATGGGGATCTCCTTCAAGGTCATTGAAGTAGCCTACCTATATTTTTTCTTTAAATCGTAAGTGGTGCAAAAAATAACAATAATTTTATATGAATGCAACCATATATACCTATTGCATAATTATCATTAATTACTTCATGCATACTTCTTGTTTACATTAAAAATGTAACACGTAATAATGTGTCGATATGAAAATTTATTGCCACATAAAGAAACATAAATATGACACGATCATTCTATAATTATCGTATGATACGAGGATATCGGAATAAAAGCGTTACACCCTTGAGTTTGTTCATCATGCTATTTTAAAGCAAGCAGTTCCGGATATCAGATTGCCTTTTAGAGAACAATCAATCATATGTGGACGCCCCTGCATTTGCATTGAAACACAAAAGCGAAGCTTTATTAGATAATCCATGGGTGATTTACACGGTGCGTGGCAATGAGCGCGATCGCTGGGCACCTGCGCCCGCGCTGCCTTCAGTCGGCGTATCAGTTCGTAGCGGGCCGGTGCTACACACGCATCACCCCGAAGAAAATTCACGCGGAATTTCAGGAACGAATACCTCGCAAATTTTCTCACTACGAATTAATAACTTAAAACGCGTTTACTCTTGTATGTATTGAATACAGTCCTGAAGAGATACTTTTCTACAACATAAGTGCACACATGGACGACGTAAAAAAAAATACAACACTTCCAGACATAATGAGAAAGTGCTTCAAGATGGGTCTCTTCAAAAGTAAGTAATTTCAAATTATATGTTGACTACAATGTATGTTGGTTTATTTAAATGTACGTTAGTAGAAATAGGTTACTGAAAAATTGGAATATTCAGTCAATGGAAAATACATGAAAATTCGAAGGTACAATTTTACCTACATGTCTATTAAGGATGTCCTTGTTTCAAAATATAATTAATTATCTGAAGGTAACTAGAACATAAAATAAAAGAAAATACCGCAAACATAAAAACAGAAAATAACAAAACATAAAAATATTTTCTTTTATTTCATATTCTAGTATATCAAAGCGTAGTTCCAAAAAAAATTTTGTATGTAATTCTCATTTCCTGGTCTATGAATTTTGGTAGGGATTAAAAATAATTCCAGCAAAGGTCTTGACTTTTTGTTTGGTATAATATTCATCATGCGGTCGTGCCATTCAACTCTGGGCACTTTTAATTACAGTGTATTTCTCGTTTGGTAACGAGTTAAGGATAACTAGGAAAGGACTATAAGAAAATAAAATAATTAGATGTACATAGGTGTTCATACGTATTCTATATAAATATAGAAAAAAATATATCAATAAGTAATACCAATATAAAAAATAAC
Organism: Cecropterus toxeus; assembly: GCA_018249875.1. Lineage (NCBI taxonomy): Eukaryota > Metazoa > Arthropoda > Insecta > Lepidoptera > Hesperiidae > Cecropterus > Cecropterus toxeus. The sequence continues at coordinate 5,797 of DWNE01005730.1, read as the reverse complement.
TGTTTTGTGTCTGTCTGTTCGTCTGTGATCTATGACTCAAAAATATTGGAGCATCTTAACCAAGTTGGTCAGATGTTTCTTATTAAATTGGTGTTTGAGTTCAATAATGTGTAGTATTCTCTATTTAGAACAATGCACTGGGCTGTTCCCCCATTAAAAACGTAGAACTTTTATACATTCGCCTGTATTAATTCTTGCATTTCTCCGTATTTCATTATCAACCCATTATTGTCCCACTGCTGGGCACTAATCTTCTCTCAGATCGAGAGAGTTATAGGCCATAGTCCACCGCGCAGACCACGGTGTGTGCCAGTCTACTGATTCGCGGTAGACTTCACACACCTTTGAGAACTCTTTTTTTAGAGAACTTTCAGATGTGCAGGTTTCATCACGATGTTTTCCGTCACCGTAATGCAGTGATAATTAAATTTTAATACGCTCATTATTTTAGAAAAATCAGTGATGCGTGTCTGGGATTCGAACCTTGGATCCTCGATTGAGAGGCCGAGTTTCAACCATTAGGCTATCACTGCTCTCCGTATTTAGTTTACGTAAATTAACTACATGTAGGATTTATTGTAATATCGTGTAGTTGCAGGAATACCTGATGTATAATTAATTTCATACCCGTCTTATACACAATAGAAGAAATCCAAGTATCGATAGGCTAGCAATTAAGATGATATTTATAACAATAGGATATTATTGCAAGCCACTCTATTAAGCCAATCATTTTTATTGTAAGAAATATGTAAGGTAAATAAGTAATTAGAGAGATTTGGTCAAGTCAATAGTAATTCTATTGAACTAGCAATTGTCCGCGACTTCGTACGTTCAGGACTGTAATAATAAAGTACAAATAACCCATAATACAAAAATTAAAGTGTAAGTTCTGGCACCAATTAAAGGTGTATTTTTTTCATTTCTAATCGATAAGAGTCTAAAGGAGCATCATATTTTTTGGAATGCCCAAAATTCTGCTGTTTTGAATAAATTTAGTTTTGATGGCCATTAATAAAATGTTTATCAATCGATAGTCTAAATCAAAAAGAATACGGTGTCGAAATATTTTTTGTGATATAATTTCTGAGTAATTTGTGATCAAAATGAATTTTCCGTCACTCGATGCTGAAACTCGACTTTTAATGGCGGTCTTTGTTAGTATTTTAAGTCCCATAAAAATGTTGTCCCTTTTACGTTGCTAACTTCAAGACTGACCGATTTACATATAATGTCGGATGTCCAACATCTATTTTGTAGCTTAACAAAAATCTTACAATAATTTATTTGCGGAATATCCATATCAAAGGAGGGTCAAAGAAACGAGCTTACTGAAAATTATCATTTCTACAAAAAAAATGATATTGATGTTTAATTTTTTGTAACCACAAAGTCAAATACAAATTTCCTTAGCACTTGTTTTATAATTAACGGACCCTCGATCTTTCATGTCTCTTCTTAACGTCTCTACAGAGGTGATTTTCTAAAAACTGTGGATAGTGTTATTCATATTCATAATAAAGAAGCACAGATACTAAGATTTATACATATAGCTTGCTTCAGAATCGGGAGGATTTGAAACTAATTTTTCGACCCATATTTTACCCCTTTAAGGGTTATTTTTCAATAACTAAAATAAAGAAATAATATGATACGTATCTCACACGTATCACATTTTTTGTAATTAAAACGTAAAATGTTTATATTGGTAAATTCAATATGTCATTTTCTAAAGATTTTTTAATTTTCTACCCCTTAGGGGATAATAGCTCTGGTAACGCAACGTTGTAATGAACTTACAACGTTGCGTTACCAGATTTCGTGAGTTATTTTTAACTCTGAAGGATTTTCTCCTTGATTTTTATTTCATAAAAGTTGCTGAAAGGGTAATACGTAATCACTTACTTATAAGAAGCATTGAATGTTCTGGAAAATATACTTAATGTCTTCGAAACGGTCGATATGTTCTCTGAATAATGAGTGGCGGCGATTGGCCTTACAAGAAGCGTAATCTGATATGATAACTGTTGATCACGACAATTAACACAACAAGTACCAACTGTAAACAATTTGCCCCTAGCTTTTCCAAGGTTCTTTTAAACATACACTTTTGATAATGTAACCTATTTATTGATGGAGGTAAACTAGCAAATATAAAATATTATATCTTGAATGTGTAAGAAAATCAAGTGACAAATTATTTTTGAGTCAAGCCTCAGTCATTAATTGCAGATGTAGTCAGCATTTACAATGTCAGGCAGAAGTTTAAACAAAATCATATTTGAATATGACCAATTGTTAGTGTTTAAGAACAATGGAATACTCGAGGACAGAGAAATTAAACAATTTATATACGTTTGAAGACAATTTTCGTCGGTTCTTGTCATTCGGTGTATATATTATTAAGTATCTGTTTGTTTTGTTTTAAAATCCTTGCATAAAATATCATATTCTACGATCATGAATTGTAATGATGTACTTGTTAAACATATATTTTATTAACTTGACACGAGAAAGGCATACTAATGATATGAAAAAAATATAATAAGCTTAGGTAATTAAAATATCCTCTCATTTTCCGAGCATTCATTCTTTATGTAGCGTAACAAAAAATATTTTTCTATATGTTTGATGTAATTGTTACTTGCAATAATAGTAGCGACCTTGATTGTTATCACCACACGCATCTATCAAAAAGGATATCTAAACGGACTCATATGAATTGCATTAAGACTTTACAGACGAAGTAACCGAATGACCCCAAATATGGAAGGATTTTTGGTATAGACAACATTGAACTTCCCATGAGTATTTGACCCGGTTTGAACACTGATACGATCGGTCAAACATTCGTATTAAAGCATTTTATTTAAAGTGTGTCTTTATACAATGATACATTAAGAATACATCATTGAAATAGATAACGAAATCTATACGTCTATTGCAATCTTATTATTCAATCAGGCACCAGGCACAGATAATATTAATCACAGCCTTTGGTTATGTGTGATGATGACTACAGTAGACAAATATCGTCGGAAAAAGACAATGTTGTGTTTTCAAGACACAATCCCTTAACCTTCGCCTCCTACGACTTCCACGGGAAGAAAGGAAGTGACGCGAATCGAAGCTGACCACATGCATAAAAAGTAGGTACCAGATAATGTTTTGCATTAGGAGTCTGTTTAGTTACTCGAACATGCTCGTTGCCTAAAACGTTCTTATATTCTGAATATTAACATAATTATTATTCGGGTAAAATTTACAAAATGCATAAAACAACAGCTACATTTGTCTGCGCGTGCGGATATTCTATGTAAATTTTGTTGCTTGGTCTATAATAGTTGTTGTCTGGTCAGGAATTGCATGTAATAACATCTTACGACACATTGCATTACTATAATGCATTTGGAATTCAGCAATTGTACCATAATCTCTGCAATAATATAAATGTTTAGATAAATCGGGTCACAAGCCGATCGGAAATATGGAATAAAATTATCTTATGCACCTACCTTTTTGATTTTATCTCCATAATTGGCAATTTCACAAATTATATTTTACAAAGTCGTTAAGTAACGTTTACATGTCTTTAACAAAATATATTTCTAAACCGGCCAAATAAGCTACTTCCTTTGCACATGTCGCTTCTTGTGTAATGCTTATCACAGAAATAGCTGCAAGGTAATTTTGTTGCTCAATTGCTAAGTTGGTTTTGGTGTGTGAGCTACCCAAAACTAGCCGATCGTAAATATTCTTCAGCGTTAAAACTAAATCAGCTGACTATGATCTATAAGAGTCCTAAAAGTTGGCTTCTATTAACCCTATTCAATATGGAGTTCATTACAGTGGCCACTGAATGATAGGTCTGCATGTTCGTTTATTACTTTAATGTTATAAATAACACCTAACCTGAAACTTTAATAGTCTTGCTGTACATTTAATTTATAAGTATATAGTACCTCTATTTACTGCAGTAACGTCATTAATAAGTCATGATGAAATTATATGATTAATTTCATCATGACTTATTATAATATATTTTTCACTTTATTACTTTCAAAGTTTATTTTTCTATTACAGTCCTGTAAGTTGAATTTCTCCTTTCTTCTTAATATTTATGGGAACAATAGTACGATATTTTTTTTTAAATACATGTCATGTGGATGAGAAGTTAGTATTGTAATTATTTATGACCATATTGATAGTAATAAAAGTATTGCTTTTTATTTTTTGTTAAAAATGCTAGAGACTGTCTGAATACTTAGCTGGCCCGCATGTCTATTTCTAATATGAAATTAAATAAATGAAGAGAAAAGTGTCAAATTAAAAACAAGGGTAGCCCGACCGGGCCCCGCCTCACCTATTTCTACGGTGAAGCAGTTCTGCGTTTTTGTAGGATGTTTAATTTATATGAGGGTCGCCTCCTATAAATTAGCCGGCAACTTAGTTTTTAGTTCTTAATCTTAGTTCTCTGTGATTATTTATTATTATATTATTATTATCGGTGATTGACTACACATAGATCCTCTGCTCTATATAAAGGCTTCATTCACCACTTACTATCAGCTGGATGCATGCTCGTTTGCTATTTAAATCTGATAAAGAAATACGATGACAGGAAATAGCAGCATTTTAGTTTTCGTCAAATACGCCATAGTTACACGTATGCATTCAGTCGGCATTAATACTCGTCGCCTGTAAATTGTTTGATTAATGAACTGTGCTATGATGACGATCAAATTCAATGCATAATAGAAATAGCTTCGTTTTCACGGAATAAAGACAAAATTCTTATTTTTTTGTCCATTATGCAAAAACCAAATTTTTAATTTATCCAAATTCGTCTGTATAAAATATATAAATTAGATGTTTGATTCCAGCACGCAAAAAACGTGTCATTCAAAAATTAGCTTCCGTCGGGAATCTGTTAATCGTAGTCTTAAAATAAAGTATTTATGGAAGTAATTACCCGTGAATTATCATCGTCCGCAGATTAATAGGCAATTGAAACGTGCAATCAAAATTAACTTAAAAAGCGTTACTTAAAAGATTATATTATCATAACAAAATACTAGTACATTTGACATAATTACAGCATTATCTTATGAATACATACGTGCGTAAAACGATGATGATTAAACAGTATAAATTATAATTCTCCTTAGGGATAATAAATGTCAATTTGGTACTGCATTATATGATTCATTTCACTGTACTTATGCGATCAAACGCGGACGTCATGTACTACTTTCAAGTACATAGCGTTAATCCTCATTTATATATTTCCTGCCTTAATAAATTGTATCAGTGCGTCATCTCTTTATATCTTGTGTCATCTTAAACTTGATATCACGCAGAGCACAAGTTGATCTAATTGGCTTACATGCACTCAGTCACTTTAATGCAAAATTAGCAAGTGCATGAATAGTTACATAAAATGGTATAAAACAGAATTTAAAAATTCATAGCCATCTTCATAGATGCAGTTGGAATTGTAGAGAATCATTAATAAATCGTTATCTTTGTATAAATTGTAAGTATTTTATTAATTATCCGAAGCACATATTTCGGATGAGAACAAATAATTTTAAAATTGAATGCTAGGTATTTGAGGCAAAATAAAGATTACATATTATATTTCCTTAAATTCTCTTTTTTATATTTTAAATCACAAGCTTATATTACAAGGACCGAAAATTATGAATAATAATTTATCTAAGAAGGAACAAAATTGGCTAAATACAATTTAATACATAAAAGTAAATTAACGTGTTTTTTCCCGTAGTCAGTAGGG
>DWNE01005729.1:0-13700 GCA_018249875.1 Cecropterus toxeus | reverse complement strand
AAAAAGGGGAGGGTGTATATTTGGGGGGGGGAAGGGGGGGGGGGGGGGGGGGGAATAGGGGTTTATTCAAAGTGGGGGTTCATCAAAAGCGAGAAAAAGAAAATAAAGAACATTTTCTTTTTCTCTTCGGAGTTTATTTATCCTGGACCTCTCCATCCCCTTCTCATGCGGTCGAGAAAAATTTCGGCTAGTCGATCTTTTTTCCGTCTACCGCCACAATCGGATTCTTTAACAAAGCTATACGAACATATATTTTGGTGAACTAACTTTTAGCAATCTACTTTTGAAAAAAAAAACATAACTTTACCTGTAAAGTTCCATTAGTCAGGTACATAATAACGGCAAGTGTGGTTCTGAACCACTGGTGAAGATGCGGCAACCGCGACAAACCATCGCTCTCGCGTACTGGCACCGACGCTCCTGAGAAACATTTAGTCAATGTAGTTAACATTTTTGTTTACACTTTTAAGGGAAAGAGATTAACAAAATGTTGGATATAATTGCTTAAAATTACAGACAGTTGAGACTTAGTAATACTGTTCTGTTTTTAGCCTTAAATATGGAACCCTAAAAGGGAAATATAGTTCCAATCCGGTTTTAATATGGGCCCTTAGAACCTAGCATATGCAATATAGCATTTTATGCATGCTATATTGCATAAACTAGGTTGAGTATTGTACTAATGTTATAATTGTAAAATATATTCCAATTTCTCGACTACCATTTAGAGCTTACAGAAAGAAATAAACGTCATACCTAATATTCTACATGTTACTAGATATTATGATCTTACCAGCTTTCATAAGGTGTTCAGTCATATATCGTCTGAAATACGTAAGGAGTTTCATTTTCTTGTCAAGCTCCTGTGGATATTCGCGCATAGTCATGTACTGCTCCTGGCCCTGTCGGTTGATGTAATGCACGTTCCTGAAATGATAAAATACCAATCATAAATTAGCTCTAAATACTTAAATGAAGGCATCAATGTTCATAGCTCAATTTTATCTGCGCTACGGGAGCAACACAAAGGACAAATATACATAAATAGGCGCTTTTCTATAAATAAATTATTTAATTATTTTCTTATTACTAGTGTTTCTCATTCTTCATTTTTTCATTTATATGGATCGAAATATCGGCAAAAAGAAATAACAAAATCGCATATCGTGAGTACCCGTAACATATTGAAATGTATCTTACATTTATCGCAAATAAAAATGATTAATGAAATTTCATAAAAAAAAAAATGAAAATAAAAAAAAAGGCGAAATGTTGAAATAAATACGTATTATACGTCAAATTATTGAATACATTTAGAAATTTTAAAATTATCGTGATTACGTAAATTTAAAAAAGTACATTCGAATGGAGTACCTCCTCCATTTCTGAAATCTGTTAAAAAGTACCTTTTAACTCCCAATTAAATGGCCCTTTAGTTCCTTGCGTATAATTAAATGCCTTATTAACAAGTTAACAACTAGCTGTGCCACGCAGTTTCACCTGCGTTTATTAGAGAACAATCTATTAAAAACAAACAAACATAACGTCATTTTGTATAGCCTAAAGCCTTCCACGATAAATTTACTTTTCAACACAAAAATACTTTTTCAATACGAACCAGTAGTTCATGAGATTAACGCGTTCAACCAAACAATCTAGAAGTATAGAAAGTTTAGAATAGAAGAATAGATTATCGTGCTTTAAATCCCATATAGTAATACTATAGTATACTATTCCAAAACATAACTCACAATCCATTAGCGAGCATAATGAGCTTGGTGGTGTCGTTGAACATGACGCCGACACTCTCGTCGCACAGCTGGTAGCCGAAGCCGTACTTGTCGCTGTAGTCCACCCATTTGCCGACCCACACCAGCGGCTGAGCCGCCGGGTCGCTCAGCTCGTCCGTTAGGCACTCGCGGCGACATTTTAACTGTTGACATTGCCATTCGTCTTTTTTATTTATTTTTTATTAATATGAAGCAGCAAACGAGCAAGCAGCCCACCTGATGATAAGTAGTTATTGCCGCCCATGGACCTTTGTAAGCAACTTCATATAGAACAGGGGTTCTATACGAAGTCGACTACAGATGCGTTGCTACTTCGTTGTATGCGAGGACTGAGATGGTCGCCTCATATAAAAGTGAGCCGGCAACCACACCCTTCCACCGAAACGCAAGAAATGCTTTTCGCTAGAAATAGGTGCGGCGGTGGTACTTCCCCGGTCGATCTACATTGGTTCTACCATCTGGCAATCGTTATTAGCACACTTCTTAGACATTGCTGGGCAAAGAGTAGTTAAAAATAAAATGATAATAACATAATTATGAGACAGGGATTTACACATCGCGTGGGTAAAATTGATATGTTGCCAACGTGCAAATGCGAACTTTATACGTACTTGAGGACTACTTTAAAATCTCTCAGTCATAAAAAAACATCACGATATTATATCAATGTTAAAAATGTTTTGGCATAAGGTAATTCCATACATTTGTACTCATAGAAATCGCTGTACGTTAGTTGCTATAGGATAGGACAGAGAAATGATATGATGTTACATGTAGTGTCGTTAATAATACATTTTACCTAATAGTAGCAGATGCAGGATCTTAGTTTATTACAGGCTTGACTTAGCGACTGTTTGGCAAAGGGAGTTCTTCTGCCAGGCTAGGTAATCATGCCTGGGGAGCGACCGTGCTCCGACAGTCTCAGTTCGGAACTCAGTATATATGCACGATGTTGAGAAAACTCGGATATCGCGATTCAGAATACGGTGACGTCATCTCTTGATGAGTAGCGGGAGTTCGCCACAACGGTAAGTTCTATCATAGATCTGTGTCCATAGAAATAACTAAATGAAATATATGTTTCTATTAAATATGTCTTCATTACCTTGCTCTTAAGCAGCGCGGCGAGTTGATCCCGCAGCGCCAGTATGTTCTGTCGGTGCGAGGCGGGCTCCACGGCGCGCGGCTGGGCGCTGCTCGCCGGCCGCTTTACTGGCGACTCCACCGCCATCACGTTATCTGTTCATATAGGGTAGAGTACATCACGACTATCACGGGGGTACATGGGACATTTTTTATCAGATTAGGTAAATGGTTACTGCCGCCCATTGCCATCTGTAAGCAACTTCATATAGAACAGGGCTTCTATCTGAAGTCGATTACTGACGCGTTGCGTTCGAGGACTTAGTCTCCTCATATATAAATGATCCGGCAACCACACTCTTCCATAGAAACGCAAGAACTGCTTCACGCTAGAAATAGGTGTAGCGGTGGTTCGTCCCCGTCCGAACTACACTAGTTCTACCACCTCACATACATAGACCAATATTCTGATATTATTCAACCAACAAAAAATTTATTGACCTGTTGGATCAATGAAGAATTAATTATTCCATAACTTACCATTACCGTTGACCTCGATGAGCGGGCGTCTCTGCAGCGACAGTCCCTCGAGTTGGTCGGTCCTCGGCGCGGTGGTAAGACAGGACACCGGCAACGCAGCAGGCATGATGCCCGACGAGAAGAACTCGTGCTTCAGCAGCTTGTCTACAGACGGTCGCAACGCCGGCTCCGACTGGAGCTGAAGGATGATCATCGACGACGCCGGCTTGCGGAGAGTTGACGGAATCCTGGATAGTTTCACATATATTGGTATGGAATTTCGCCCCTAAAGGCACAAGAACTTCTTTTCTTTGGGGTCTTTGATACAGAATTGTTGTAGTCTTTGAAAAATAACTTACTTACACGAACTTGTTAAATGTTATTCTTTTATAAGTCCAATAGGTGATTTATGGATATTACATGATTCTTAGTGAATTATCATTATATGTATTACGTTTGCCTTTGTTAAATGTTGTTTTTAACAAATAAATAATTAGTCTAAAAGTTATTTATCTGCTTTGTTAGGCTAGTATTGTGAAATTTGACTTAAGGAATTTAAATGTTCCCAGAATACATTAGATCTGGCTATTCAAAGTCATGTGCATACTTCTATTATTTTGAAGAAGGTGATCATAATTTTAAATGAAATTTTTCTTAAAAAAAGCACCTACATGATTGAGATTTATTTTTTAAACTGATCTTTGTCAATGATTCTATAACTTCCTCTTTACATAGTAAGCAAAGTTTCTCTTTGCAGGCAGTTTGACTGTTCTGCCGCCTTCTAATCTACACAACGGATTTTTATACGGTTTTCACTAGTATGAGTGATAAACGAGGAAGTTATTTATGTATTTTTCTCTAAATAAATGAGTTCAATGAGTTCGCTGATCTATTTTAAGGCACACATACATATGCACACACATATTTATAACAATTTCAATTTACAACTACAAAATGGAAAGCAAAAACATTAGTTTTGGACCTAGATAATGCACATTTAATAAAAAAAATGTCAGTCACAAATGAAGGGGTGAACAGATTAAACAAACATTCAAACAAGTCAAGAAACGAGAACCACATGACATTTTATATTACTTTTAATATTATTTCTTAACTCTTCAATTATTTATTAACTCGTGATAAATGAGTTTAATGACCAACATTGGCAACACCACAGAAGCTCGGTGGTTTTTATACCATCACCATATCATCATTGAATTAACCTGTATTCTTGTTTGAGGGTATTATCGGTGATAACTGCCTCCGTGTAACGAGCACCGAACTTGTGCAAGGGCCCCGTGAAACAAACCTGCAGTGCTAGGTACAACCCCTGGCTATTTGTGAAAATAAATTGTTGAAATATTATACCTGTAGAATATTTCATAATCTTTTTTTAATTTAAAATTTAGCTAGAGAATTCAATACAACTTTGCAAATTATAATGGTGTATGTATTAAATAAAATACTTCTATACCATTTTATGGTAACATTTTACGTAAAAAGGTAAAAAAGGGATTTGTAGTGGAGTTAGGTTTCCATCAGAATAGTTGTATATTTTAATTTTGATATAATGACATATTATCTGTAACCAACTCATAAAAGAAAATAAATTGATAACATGGTATAGCAATTGATAATACAAGTCGCAGTCAATAAGCTGGTATAACACAGTGAGTTTTGGGTTTGATCCGTGGCCAGATAGATGATGAAATTAGATTCCTGTACTTGATCTGGGTCTGTGGTACCCATGACACAGGAGAAAATCCTAATCCTGTGGGCAATATGTGTAGTAAACGTTAATTAAATATATAAAACCAATCACCTATATTCACACTGCTTTATTCTCTTGTACGTGTCCCTGAGAGTGGAGGTCTCGAATGGCGGTTTCCCCACGAGAAGTGTGTACATGATGCAACCCAAGCTCCAGATATCGACCTCGAACGAGTGCCCTTGTTTCGTCAGGATCTCAGGCGCGATGTAGTTAGGAGTGCCGCATAAAGTCTTTTTTCTCTCTCCTATTATAAAAAAAACAATTTAATTATTATTCATTGTTAGGAACGCAGAAAGTAGTAGAACAATCTATCATCTATGTGTGTTACACACTCAAGAATATTCTAGAAGAATTCGTTCTTTATTATTTAAAAACTTAATGCGTGTAGTACTTTCAATTTTAGTTACTGTCTAATTCAAAATAATTTATTCAAGAAAGACAAGAAACTCCTCATAGTATTAGTCTTAATCCAATTGATTAGTTACTAATGACTATTTAATTCTATATGTACTTTTCTACTATCAAATTTAAATTTAAATGAGCATTTTAATACTTGGGAGTAGCAATACATCTGTGATTAACTTAGATAGAGCCCTTGTTTAATATGAAGTTGATTACAGTTGTCTGTGGGCGGCAATAACCACTTACCGTCAGGTGGACTGCATGCTCATTTGCTACTATAAAAGAAATTATACATATATTATTTGGCTTAGTACAAACATTTTGCAGATTGCAGAACCAGTGTAGTTCAAGTAGGGAAGTACCACTGCCATGCTTATTTCTACTATGAAGCACGTCTTGCGTTTCATTGGATGTAGCTGCTGGCTCACTTATATATGAGACGACCATCTCAGACCTCGAGAGTAGCAACACATCTGTGACTGACTTCAGATAGAACCTCTGTTCTATATGATGTTGCCTACAGACGTCCATAGGCCAGTAACCACTTACCACAAGGTGGATTCCATAGTCATTTGTTACTTCAATCTAATAAAAGAAGACGTTACATGTTACCTTCAAATTCTATTTTGGCTGCCAGGCCAAAGTCTCCGATTTTTACATGAAGGTCATCATCAAGGAAGAGGTTTCCGAGTTTAAGATCCCTGTGTATAATACGCTTGCTGTGTAAGTATTGCACACCCAACAGTATCTGGTGCATGTAAAACCTCGTCTCCGGCTCCGTGATGGCTTTTCTACGCTTGTGTAGCTCCATCATTGACTGCAAGAGGACACAAAATACTTGATAAAAGCAGTTCAAGTCGAGAAAATTGCTGTCCCTTGAGACATTGAGAGTAGAGCGCTACATCAAATGCTCTGCATTATAAGACATGTGATATTGAGTTTTTATTTTATTTGAAGAAAACCAAGTAAGGACACATGGATAGAGTATGTTATTTTTTAGGTAGGTATATGTAATTTTAACAATTGCATTTTATAAATAAGAGTAAGTTTCTAAATGTATAATGCAAATGTAAATGTTTCAAGTTAGGTTTTTTCAAAGATGTGTCCAATTTGATTATGTTTATTGCAATGAAAAGTATCCTGTGTTAATCCGAGGTGTGAACAATCACTGTCAAATTTGATCCAAGTCATTTTCTCATAAAAGAGTAATGAATATTCATCATTATTCATCCACAGATCCTTACAAGCTTTCACCTTTAATTCAATTTAAAATTTAATAAGATAAAACTTCTTTTTAAGGTGTTTGATTACAATTTTTTTTCATACATACATAATATTGTCACCTTGTACTTAAAAGAAGGAAAGATATAAACATCACATTATTTTGTTAAGAGGGAAATTTGAAATGGAGATTTATTCTCACCCGTCTCTTGCACAGTTCCAGGATAATATAAATATTAAGTGAATCCTCGAAGAAGCTGTGAAATCCGACCACATGCTTGTGGAGCAAGGAGCGGTGGATGGAGATCTCCTGCACCATCTTCTCTTTCTGACTTGACTTCACCATTAATTTCTTGGACACTATTTTGCCGGCATACACCTGGTTGCTGGCTATATCTTGGATCTCGTAACATTTTGCAAAGCCACCCTAAAAACACAATTTGTCTCCGTGTGAATAACATTATACTCTTATTGGTATTTTTATGTATTTACACAGTTATCAACAATTGGTACAACTAAGTCAAGCACACCTATTTACACTTTATATGTATATTAATGGATTATTTTTTAAATAGTAAATGTGCAGTTAAACTGAATAAGTAACAATTAATTAAACCTGTATAATCTAAGCAATTAGAGGAAAAGTTTGCCCAATTCTGACTATAATATATTGTCACTGTTGAAGACATAGGAATGCACCATGTGTCTACCTATCTAAGTTCAACCTATGGGTATAGAGTAGAAACAGGTGTTTTGAGTTGCCACCTCAGTTTGTAGGAGTATAACATTTATTATAAATCATACACACACTAGTCTTAGTCCCGCGGTTTTTATATGCCACATCTAACTTAGTGGCTTAAGAAAACTAACGAAGAAATTATTCAGTTGTTATCTTAATACTTATGTATAAGTTGCTTCGAATTTTAAACTAAACAGGTAATGTTTTTGTCTATAAATACCGTTAGTAAAACACGAATAAATGAAAGTATCAGCTTTAGTGTAATAAGTTATTAACTATCAGGCGCCACAAATGTTATCAGTGTAATACGTTAGAATTTAACGGTAATTTCCAGTTACTGGATATTTCGAATATGCTGAAAATAACGCTTTAATTTTAATCTTTATAATCACTTAGGTATAAGATTTTAATTTAAGGTTGCAATTAGGAGATTTTTTTAACAGATATAAACCTAAAAAATGACAACTTCACTGCTTCAACTACCAAAATTATGATCACAGGGCATTATCAAAATAATTTAACTATCTTTCACTTCAATTATTGTAACTAATTACAGTTAAAAAGTAATATTAAACAAACACTAACCTTTCCGAAAAACCTCAATCTTTGATATGTTCTGTTTGTTTGGGGATCGTGTATAATTTCAGGAATTTCTTTCTTTTCGTCTTCCTTGATCGACGTCATTATAAATAAGCTTAAAAATAAAGATTAAAGTCAAATAAAACGTTAATATTTAACAGCAAAGTTATGAAAAGATTGTTGATAAATTCACAAAGGAGATTCAAACGGCAAATGTTTGAATTGTACTTGAAGCCAGTCGCATGGCAGTTGTGTTGAAATTTAAAACGGTTTAATTTGTCAGCCAATAACAAAGCGTTGTTTTCTACCAATATCGCCATCAGCAAATTAAAATTTCTACCAAATTATTTTCTCTCGTAGAATTACACCATTTATTTTTATTGTGATGAACGTATTTTAACATCAAGAAAAATAAATTTAATAAATATTTAAATGAACTTGAGTGTATATCAATAGAAACTGTGTAGGTGATGGTAATTTTTATCTTTGCTATTAATATAATTCTATGTAAAAGTAATATTAGTAGTAGCAGCGTAAAATGACGTGATTTTTTGTGAGAGACAAGCAATATTAGAACAGATTTTTTAAAATTGGCAAAGTATTATCCAATAAAACATTTTATTTTTCTTTTTGAGCGAGAAACATTCAAAATTTACTCGTCACTGTGGGTGTGACGCTGGTTTATATGGAATCTTACCCACTAAAACCCATGTCGAAAGATGCTGTGAAAATACCTTCGGGATATCCTAGGGAATCATCTAAAAAAAAGTCGCTTTCTACACTCATAGCCCCACACTAGGATTTTCTCCTGTGTCGTAGGTGCCATGGACACACAGAGACGATTACATAAACACCCAGACCCAGAAGAGAAATCTAAACTTATCATTCAAATGTCTATCTGGCCGGGGTCGAACCCGGGACCCACTGCGCGTTAGAACGGTATCGTGACCGCCCCGCCACGTGGGTCGTCTAAATTTAATTTGCAGAATAACACGTCCCTTTTTGGACTAGTTCTAATTGAATTCACTATCCGGTTTAATTTGTTTTAAAAAACGGTTTGGTAAAACGTATAGAATGACGGCATCCATGTATTTATTCATTAGTGACGAGCTCGCAAGTACCTCATGTTATTAAATAACGATGTCTATTATAACTATTTTTATTTCTATCGCTTTTCATATCATACTATAATTATAATTACTATTTAATGTTATAGTGGTTTAAGCGATATGCCCATAAGATAGGGCGAACTTGTAATGGTATGGGACGGAAGCCGTCGACGGAAAAGCAAGTGGCTCTGCGATTAATAACTCTAACTGTATAATAAATATTATTATATTACAATTGAATCGAGGTTTTCGAATCATTGTGATAAAACGACCCTATATTATCAGGATGGAGGGTACTGAGCTGACTTCCTGATGAATTTCATAGCAGAAATATCAAACCTCGTCATTGTCAGCGCTCTGATTTATTTCTGACCATTTGTTTACAGTATTTATTGCCCGTGATCGCTAATTTATTTTATTGTTAGTGTTGTTACTGTAACGCGCAGACGTTTTCGCGCGCTTATATTTATTTTGAATATTTGATCGATTCTAGCCAAAATAAACTCTGTTTAGTGTTGATAGATGTATTCAGCCTAAATAATAATTTGCCATAGTGAGAATAAAGTTTGAAATAGAATTTTTGCAAAGGACTAGAAGAGGAAATAGAAGAATGTTTGCAATTAGCTTAATGATTATTCTCGTGTTTACGAAATCGAGTTATGGTGACCGTATGTGGTTTACGACCGATGAGTGTAAGATTTACTTTTCGCTATTTGATTCGATTTAATATTTTTTTATATGTTGATATAATATATACTATATTTAGAGAATGTTATACGTATCATACGATAGTAATATCATGTTTCGTTAAACGGACAAATTAATAGTGCCCCCTTTTTTTGTAACGAGGAGGAAACCTTCAAAAGGTACCCGACGCTGTAGGAGCAACGTTGGGTTATATGGGATTTTTATCGCACTAAAAGTTCCCGGTAGCCGTTCTGAGAGCTGCGCGGAGGACACCGGAACACAACCGGAGTCCTTTGAGCGCGATGCCCCTTTCGGGCTATTTCCCAGTAAGCATTCATGCTCATCGTGTCTTCAGGGGTTTACGACAGCATGCGACCACACATGCCGCCGTCCTTCATGAGGTCGCTTGACTGGACGGCTCGAGCTCTCACTCTTGTCGCCCACAAACCCGGTAGCCCCCTATTAGTCGCCTCTTACGATAGGCAGGGGATACAGTAGGCTATTGCAGTCCTTGAGCATATGGACTACTCCTAAATGTAATAAGGGGGAAATTACGTACTTGATCTTAATTAAATATTGCTTTTATAAGAGAAAATAAATAATGTAGTAGTGTTACTAGTCCGAAGTACCCTCGGCAATCGAATGAGTTTACTCAAGTTATATGTAGATAATTCTGAAAATATGAAAATGTTTAAGTAAAACGTAATAGAAATAGTAAACCAAACTTTCCATACGGTCGGAGAGCTGAAAAGAACGATATTATGACTTTTATAGTTTCGTAGTTTCGTAAATATGTTTTTTTAAGGATGAACATATTAAAAAATAAATATCTATTACTATTTTTAGAATTAGTCGGTCCTTTCTAAATCAATAAATTTATAATATAATGAATTTATTAATAATATTATGGAGAAAAAAACAAATAGATTATGTAATAAATATTTGCACATTCAAAGCCGCTATTAATATTAAAAAGCGAACATAACCTTTATTTATAAACACTGTGTTAAGATAAGATATACTTAAGAATACCTACGTAAGATATTCCTACCTAATAATTTTATTAGTACTCCGATCATTCACTTGCGAGGTATGTGTTATTACTTAATTACTCTAATTAGGTAAAAACAAATTACAATATGGATTGTTTTCTAGAAAACACAATATTAGTAGCGGAATGATAGCAAATTTTAGCCATTATTAATAAATATTGGATAAAAATAACTAAGTATAACTTTTGTGGAGTAGTGTTGGTAGAGCCCGAGCTTTTCCCAGACTTTTGACATAATTTTGACCACTTCAAAAACTTGATAGTTCTTGATAGACTATTAGTTCGTTTTAGTTTAAAGAATAATAGCGTTAAGACGTAGTCGTCGGACGGTCAAACTACTTTTTTGGTATTTAATATAAAAAAGTCTAAAAGCGGTTGATATATGTATTTATCCGTAACATAATTCTTCTTTCTTACATTTAATCCTTACCTAAATACTCTCCAACTTATAACGGCATTTTAAAAACACTGCAATCATAAAATTATTTCTAAATCACTTTTAACTTCGAGCTATATAACTTTTAACGTTGAAAACTAACTTTAAAATAAAAATAATAGAAACTGTTCAACATTTTTCCGAGTTTTCTCGTGCAACGCATTCTAAGAATTTTAATTAGGTGACATAAAAGGTTTGATAATAGCTGTATCGCGTGAATGATACTAGGGTACTGCAAGATCAGTCCACGGCGTCAACCGTGCCAAGGTCAGTAGGATGTTGATTGGTTGTCTTGGTAATATTTGACCTAGATAGCGGTGCATGTGGCTATTTTTAGGTAATGCTTGATATAAAGGTATATGGTATATGTACGGTTTGTATGTTTAGTTTTAAATATACGTACAAACGTAAGTGACATATACTTCGTAAATTTTGTGTTACATTAAGATAAAAGTTATCGTCAATCTATTTTAAATTTACTCTCATTAGGATTGCTACTTTCGTCACTGTGGTTTCGGGGATAGATTAGGGCTACGTTATGGGGATACGAAGTTTTCCTTAACAGTTATAAAATGTGATAATTAATTCCTAATATGCATGTAAATTTAAAATCAAAGGTTTTGAATCTCAGACCCCCGATTGAGAAGCCGTGATTTAATCACTAGGCTCTTAGATACAAGTAGTTCTAAAAATCGACCAAGTGCGAGTTGGACTCGCGCACTATGGGTTCCGTACCGTTATCTATAAAAACGGCACAAAATACGTTTGTTGTATGGGAGTACTCTTATTTTTTTACGGCAACCGAAATACATCATCTGTGACAATTAAAACTGCATGCCTATCACATTTCATTAGATACAGCCTGCTGACAGACAGGCAGACAGACGGACAACGGAGTCTTAAAAACAGGGTTCCGTTTTTACCCTTTGAGTACGGTACCCTTAAAACATCTAGTTTGCTTGACGCTCGATGATTTTTGTTGTCGATTTACAATTAAATAACTCGTTTGAAAAAACAAGGACATGGGAAAATTAATTGTATGAAGGAAAAGTTAAATGACTCATACCAGTGTGTAGAATTTCTTACAGGATAATGACCTTATATCCTTTCTTAAGAACTTCCACGAATAGAGTGGTGTCAATAAAATGAAATTAAGTGCGGAATATCCTGTTTGTTGCTATATAGATTGTCTTATTCCAATGGGTAATTACCGTGCTTTCGTACTTTAGCAATGAATAATTGAGTAGCTCGATGACAAGCAATGTGCTTGGAATTCGGAAGTCTAAAATACCTCGTTTTTATTCTAGTTTTGAGCAAAGTATTAGATAATTATGTCTGTAACTAGTATCACACAAGGCAATAGGGAAATTACGGATGTAAAGAAATGAAAGTATGTGTTTTATTTGAGGTAATTGTATTTGACACTTTATAGGTAAAATAATGAACGCGAATATACATTATTTTGCATGATCTAGGATTTAAAAACCAGTTTATACCAGATAGATTTACCATTTCTAGCGTGAAGCAGTTCTTGCGTTCGGTGGAAGGGTGTGGTTGCCGGCTCACTTTTATATGAGACGACCATCTCAGTCCTCGGGAGTAGCATCTGTGGTCGACTTCATATAGAACCCCTGTTCTATATAAAGTTGCTTATGCAAATGTCCATGGGCGGCAGTAACCACTTACCATCAGGTGGGCTACTTGCTCGTTTGCTACTTCATGTTTGTATAAAAAAAAAGTATTGTATTTTATTTGAGGTATTTGATACTTTATAGGAAAAATAATGAACGCAAATATACATTATTTTGTATGTTGTAGGAAAAAAAAATTGGCTTAAGTATTTTTGCGTGAAACAAACTATTCATTATCAGAATGTTTCTACTTTCTATGACCATTTTACTTGGGGCGTGGTAGTGATTCGTCAAATTGCAGACTCAGGTGTGAAATATTATCTAGATTTACCCCGTTGTTTTTTATTTTTTCTTCGTCGACTTTAATTCCTCTCGCATTAACCAAAAAGATATTTCGTACCAAAAGTAAAACTTCGTAAATAAAGTAATAATTCGTACTTCGTAAAAAATACTTTATTTTGATATTACGTACTTTTTTCTATATTAAAAAAATAAATTGACGTGATGTGTTTTAATGTGATGTGAGTGATGTTATGACGATCCGCGTGGCCGAGCGGTTACTATACCGCTCTGACGCGCAGTGGGTCCCGGGTTTGATTCCCGGTCAGACAGAAATATGAATGATGAGTTTACATTTCTGTTCTGGGTCTGGGTGTTTGTGTATTTGTCTTTGTGTGTCCAT